>OMNV01009707.1:0-29932 GCA_900303265.1 Brotula barbata | reverse complement strand
TTGGGTTTACGGCGGTAGGCGGGCTCTGTGTGGAGCTGCTTTGCCTGGTTAGAATGAATGGAAGAGCCGTGCTGCTGCTTCTTTTTCTTCTTATTCCGATAGCGGTCGTCACGTTGACGAATCCGCATCACCTGCATCCTCCTCTGCTGCCGACTGATGATTACTGGGAGAGAGAGGGAGATAAAGAGAGAGAGAGATATGTTACACCACCGACAATATGTGAGATCTAATCCTATAGATACATTAGTCCGGAAGGCCACAGTCCACTTCCGCAAACACACCGGTCTGGAAGGTCAAACCTTTCTACCAGCCTATTTTTGGGAGGTGGGGGTTCTTTGCACGACAACATCTGTAACTCTATCAGACTCCTGTGGGACGCCTGCTTCACTCAGTGATTGGCTGCTTGTGGTGAGGTATGAAAATTAGGATGGACAAGTATTTTGTTATCTTTGCAACACTCTGTGGTCCATGGAGAATAGTAAATTACTCTGTGCTGCTTATAACTGTTTATAACTATGTCTCTTTATAAGTGAGTACAAATATTACACAGAAAACACAATTACTGAGGATTGCTTTCTTTAGGCGAACGCTTGTACGATTACAACTGGACCAGTTGGACAGGCTGCTTCGGAGGCATACTGAAGCTTGAATGGAAATACTTGACTTGTTATTCCTCTCCTTACCCTTGGTATGTGAATATCCCTCAGCGGTCACTTTCCACTGGATTATGACTCCCAGAAGACTGAGGGCAGGCCACACCCCAAGCACCACCCACGTCAACCAGCACACAGGCTTTCCAGGTGCCGCCTTCATCCGCTCGTACACATACAGCACCAAGGAGAAGAGCTCCACAAAGTAGTCCAAGGCCACAGTAATAACTGCCGCGCCAAACACCGCCGTGGACAGCGTGGTAAAGAGACGCTGCCACTGCAGAGTGAGCACGGCGAACAGCATGCCCAGGCCAAGCAGCACGCCCAGGGGCACCCAGACGGAGCGAGGCGGGCTGTCGGAAAGCTCCTCCATGCCCACTAGGGTGGCCACGGCAACCAGCAAGCCCAGCAGCAGGCCCACCATGAAGAGGCCTACACTGCGGACCAGCATGGTGACCAGGCCGCAGAGCGTGCCGATGCCCAGGCCGATGCCCACCGAGGCCTCCACGCTCAGTTGGGTGTCCAGCACGCGCTCCTTGTAGCAGAGCATAAAGATGACAACGGAGCCGAACATCAGGCCAGTCAGAAACATCACTGCCTTGAAACAGCGGTAACCTGAGGACAGGGACAACACACACAGCAAGTTGTGATATTATCAACTTATAGAATCACAAAAGCTTAAAGACCGTTTCACACTGTGTGCCACTTTCTGTGTGGATTATTAACACGGAAAGTCATAAAAAAAATATTTTGTGCCA
The DNA here is from genome assembly GCA_900303265.1 of Brotula barbata. NCBI lineage: Eukaryota > Metazoa > Chordata > Actinopteri > Ophidiiformes > Ophidiidae > Brotula > Brotula barbata. The sequence goes on along the minus strand of OMNV01009707.1, from coordinate 28,524 downwards.
TAAAATTAAACACACTTTTTCTTTGTTTGGTGCGAAACTGGAAAACAAAAGAGCAAAGTTTCGTACCAGACTCAGTGTGCAAGGTTTTCATGCGGAAAATTGACAAACGGATATGCTGTAAATTCGTATTGCATTTTGTATTCACATTTTTCGTTATCTGAGTTTATAGGACATCTCGAAAATGGGCCATTTCATTCAATTTGGTGCAAAGTTAGACCATGGCCCAAAGTAAGAGAATAGTGCCACCATTTGACCACTTATTGGTAAGCTAAGTTGTTCAAACTCACCAAAGAAGCAGTAGATAATGCCAAAGAGGCAACACATGGAGCAGACCACAGAGGGAACCACCTTGTAGCGTTCACCAGGGGTCTGGCAGCCATTCAGACGCTCAGGGCTCAGCTGGTCTGGCTGGGCCAGCAGCGTCTCAAGGGTGGTCGTCATGGTGACAGGATGAATGGAAGACGGAAAAGGGAGAAGAGGAGTGGTGTTCAGGTGGGAGGCGAGGGTGAGGGGAGGCTGCAGGGCACCACCCTACCACATGATTTCATCTGACGGAGGGAAGAAATGAGAGTGCAAATGTTAGCATTCCACTCAAAGTATAGACAAGCAGGACAAAGTCTGACTTGAGTTTTCAATTTCCTAAAAGTGGCAACCCTACAAAGAATAGCTGCTCAGGTGTTTCGCCCCAATATTAGTAAGGAATGTAGAATCTGAATATTTATCGCTCCATTTTGTATCAATTTGTACCAAACTCAGTTTTGTGGTTTGTTGCACGTGTTGCACAAAGCTGTTGCAGCGAACAAAAGACTGAGCAACATCTTTCGAAATGGGACAGTGAGTGACTGACCAACAACATTTTGGTCTCTATCTAAATCTACCGCATGTGATAACAAAAAACTGCACGATGGGTGAAGAATGACATATCTACAACATTCAGAAATGCTGTTAATTATATGATACACATTATAAATACAGCTACTTAGAATGAAATAGCTGACGTCAAGTACACGTATTTATTTTCAGAGTTATAGAGTAAGTTATATTGCTAGCTACAGTTAGGAGGTAACTAATTAGAGGAAAGAGGATGGTGGGGACAAACATTATATATTGGGATTGGGATTTGCACCAAATGTGCAAGCCCTGAAGTGGGGACTCATTTGTAATGCAATTTCACTGTCAATTCACTTGCTAGCATCACGTGTGGAACCAGTGTTACGGGTCTTACGGCGTTATGGGGTCGCTAATGTGGCCATATGCATTCAGATTTGTTAGTTAATAGTTGATGCATGTAAAACCAGCAGGCTGTTTCATCAAAGAGACAGCATGGAGGTCAATCATGTTACAAATATTATCATTATCATACTTGGGAAAATAATGGCTCGCAGAACTGCAGCAGTCTAAAATAGATCCTTACACACACACACACAATCTGGCATCCCCTGACAGCGGAACCGGTGCATAATAATAGCTCAGATAACAGCGTGTGTTGGCGCTGGGCGGAGGAGGCCAATCAAAGCATCTCGCTCTCCTGTTTGATCAGGCCAGCGTTTACCGGGGAGTAAAACCACATAAGATGCAAATACTGAGACAAACATGTCGCCTTTGTTCCAGCTATTCCCTCTCACATCAATAATCTCTGCCTGTCGCTTACTCCATGACGTCTAGTCAGTCGACAATTTAGCCCAAACATCTCAGACAAAAAGCGAGTCCTTAAATGTACTCATCCATCCTCTCCCCTCCCCTCCTTTGTTTCCTTGGTACTGCAGCCCTCTCATCCTAGCCGTGCTCCTCCATTGTAACACTGCGCACCATCTCTCCTTCTACCTGTTCCCACAAAAAGTTTCTCATGTCTGACCTGACTCGACCGGCCTTGTTCTCGAGCTAATTACCTCCCTGAGGAGCAGTAATGAATGGGGGTTTAATCATTTGTGTAAAGTAGAAGGTTGAAACCTGTTTGGCATGTTTGACTGGTATTGGGGGGGAGTGGGAGGTGAAAAGCTGTGTGTAACCAACATAATTCGGGTTAAACTCCTGTGTTGGCGGGAATATGACCCATTCGAGCATCCACGAGCAAGACAACAAATCTCCACCACATCCAGGTGCTGCTGCTCTGAATCTATGACATCAGCGATACTTGATAACAGGAAGTATTCACTTGCCACAGCTGTACCAAAGTCTCATTTCCCATAGTTCCAAAGTGAGGTTTATTCAACTTGTTGTGACATCATTTTTGGCTCCAACAACCGGCATCACTTCATTAATAAATATAATTTATGATTTCAAGACTCCCTTTAACGTCTTTCCCTCATACAATTGACATTTCAGATTTCTAACGTTGGCTAACCTTGCTTAGCCTACAGCGTCTGCTTTAGCTAGCAGAATGCAAGTTAATATTACTGTGTAGCACATCATGAATTATTACTAATAGTTTGGCTATATAGCTAATTAAATGACAAACCAATGATGGCACCGACTTTGGACACCAAGATTAGTTCACATTAACATTTTGGTTTTATTGAATCAGACCCCAGCTGGTTATAAGCTGCTATGTGTGTTTGTGTCTGTAGCGCAGAGCTCATGCTCACTGATTACATATTGGAAGCTCACAAGATGGTGGCACCCATATGTGTTTTGTGCAGGACAAAGTTTTTGAGCTCTGGTAGGAGCACCAAGCACGGCGTGATATCTCCTCCAATGTCTATCATGACCTTAAAGAGAAACTCTCACTGAAAATTGGAGCTACAGCCATCAGGCAAACACTATAGTAGCTATACGCTCGCTAGCTACCACAAAGCTAGCTAAGACAAAGTTATTTCAACAGGTTGCTTTTGTGCGATTGTTGACTTTGTTAGGGGCACGTACAGTCATGTCATGAACCACTGCTTCTGTACAATTGTCAAGTAAACTGAAGCTTATGAGAGGACGGACCCCTGACTTGCCCGTGTGTATCAGCTTTAAGTCAATTCCAGACGTTTTTGTTCCTTTTCTGAACTGGAAACCACAACGCAGCATCACACAGAGGGCACAAACGTTTTAGACCAGTTCACTTTCCTGTGGGGCAGATGGTTTTATAGAAAAGGTCAAAAGTGAGCATTTTCAAAAAATATCCCCCCTCCCATCCCAGCTGGACAAGCCAGGACAAAGTAATGATGTAATAATCACAATGATGTGACATTATAGTCCTCACTGTTAATGGAGCGTAAAATAAACCAATTTGACCTTTTTGGGGACAAATTGGGGTTTTGGGGGTTTTGCTTTGGAGAATACCAAAAAATTATCTGTGTATGTGTGTGTGTCTGTGTTTCAAATTGACACAGGGATTTCCATTTGAGCAAAACCTCAACAGACACAGTGTCTAGGATTGAAGTGATGAACAAAGAGTATTACTTTAACACACACTGAAACATACACACGCACGCACGCACATACACATACTTTCAGATCCAGAGACATAAAAAGAGCCTCTAAAAACAAATCAAACACACAGCTACACACTTTCTAAACACATTCCATTCGTTTTCATGTGTGTCATGCTCGTAATTTTGTGAGGGATTAGAAAGTTGTTGCTGACTGACCCTGCAACGGTTGTCTGTGTACACGTATGTGCGTGCCCAGAACACTAAGCCGTTGTGAGTGCACAGTTTGCAGCGGTATCATGTTGTGAAAACATACACACACAAAGAACGTCAGGCATTTTTATTTCTTCAATCAACAAACAATAACAACAACCAAAGCATCCTCCTCTGGCTTCCTGTCTGTTGCCATGACAACAGTGGGATGCTGACAGGCAGCAGTTGGCCCGGGACCAAGACCTAACCAATGGCAAAGCAGTTTAAACTCCCATAGCAACAGTGTGAGAGCCAATCAGTGGCCCCATGTGTTTTCTCAGCATGTCTTCATTATATGCCTCTATGTGTGTGTGTATGTGTGTGCATGTGCGTGCGTGCGTTTTACAAAACCTGGTTGTCCTCTTAGCAACCCTCTTCTCACATGTAAACAAAAAGGATAAAGATGTTTTGCTGTGTTGCTTGCGTGAGCGCGCACACACACATACACACCCGCGTGAGGACACTTGTGAGTGCGACCTTTCCTGCAGCCATGTCATCAGGTTTGTCAGCCTGAAATATCACTAAATGCCAACGTTACTCCTGATGTGGCAGATAAGCTGAGGATTGAGGATAAAAATATGAATTCGGAGAAAAATGATTTCAAACAGACTGATGAGCGGCATTCAGAGATTAAAATCTAACATCCTCCATTTTTGCTGACAAAATGCCCACGTAGAGGACCGCAGCGATTGATCTCTGGTGTAAAAAAGGACAGAAAATTCTGCCGAGCAGTGTTGTTTTTTTTTGGTCAATAACACTCCGACACACTGACACCCATTCATTTCTAATGCTGACATCACTGCGAACACAGCATCTTCATGAATAAAGCAAACTGTCTATTAATACACTGAAACCCTCATACAGACTCTTAGTCTGACCTACATTTCACATAGTCCATATACAGCTAAACCCCTCTTATGTTAATGGACATCATTTCAGCTGATCATTGGCTAAATTTACCCTGAGGAGAAAATATATGATGTTTTAAAGGTCATTCCACAGATTTCAGCCAACATAATGAATGTATTTTTTTCTCAACATAATACAAGGGTTAACTGCACATTATCTGTATTTTATGTAACTGTAGAAAAAATCACAAAAAGCATACAGACGGTTTTTAGCTCTGGTTTGAACAGACACAAGTTTGACATCGTCTCAGTATGCAGCGAAAAACTGTTGAAATATACATCACGTTTCCATCTAATGTAAAGCAAATTTTAACAGAATTTTTGAAAATGTGGCAAAAAAGAAAATGCATATTAGGGAGCTTCAGCTGTGTTTCCATTAACTGGATTGGGCGAATAAATTAGGTTACGCAAATCATAGCTTTGTCAAAAGTTGATGTGGGCTACATCTCCTGCCGTTAAATGGAGTACAATAAAAACAAATTGCCATGGCCTGCCACGAGATAAATTGTAGTAACTCACAGGAGGCTTAATTCTAACACATTTGGCATTTCCAAATTTTCACCTCCAACAAGTTCAAAAGTTTTGCGGAATTTGCCCCTATCCTATGTGATACTTCGGAATGGGCATCAAAATACCTTGATGGTAACTCGACTTTTTGGGCTAAATCTCACAAGATCCAGATAATGCTACTCTGTATGGAGGGTACTAAAGACCTAACAAAGCTATTTAATTCAAGTACAAGCTCAGGCTGATTAGAAGTGCAAGTGCAAGTTTAAAATTATTCCAACAGAAACCACGAATGAATATAAACAAGAATCTTTGAATGGAGACATGTGTTGTAGGGACTACTAAAATCATCACACCGGTGTGATTGTATACATCAAAGTGAGCATTTATGTGCTCTACAGGATAATTCAAAATATTGAGATATACTGTACATTGTGTATCGTGGTATAGCCTAAAAATATTGCAGTATTATTCATGGGCCCTATCACCCAGACCCTGCCTCCCCTTGAAGAAATACACAGGGAGGCAGTATACTGAAAATTAAGAGATTTACATGCTTACGTATTGCAAAGCCTCGGTGTGTTACTTGGAGTAAGCATAATATGATCTATGCCAATATCACTGAGGTATATACATAACATTTGAAACGGCAATTTATTGCCTTAATCACAATAAAATGACAGCTTTAAAGTGTGTGACTGTCAGGCAGGGCTAAAGAGTAAAATATCTGTGAAAGATGTCAAAGAACAGACTTATCTAACGTAAAAAAAAAAAAACACACACAACATGACTGTGTGTGTCTCAGTCGTAAAAGTCGTGATACCAAAGACGACGTGACGGTGACAACATGTACGATCTATCACCACCAGCACCGCAGTGACTTTGATGTTGGATCTGCTTGAGACCAACTCCACCTCCGTCTCCCCAATGTCCTCACCAGTCATCACTCCTCTTCCTCGCAATCTGTTGTCCTGTTCCTGCTCACAGCGGAAGGTACGGGCTGACGTAAAAGGACAGCCTGTCTGTCTGGAGGTTTTCCATACACACAAACACACGCTCTATCAGATCCAAAGACACAAAAGAGCCCGTCTACACACTTCAATGTGCATAGTTCAGTGCAAAAGAGCAACCTGAGAAATCTGCCGTCGACCTGGCTGAGACAACAACGTGTTTACTTCTCCTCCCTGTCCCTCGCTCCCCTCTTCCTTGCGAGTTAAATTGAGGTGAATAGAATAGAACTTGGGCAGGAGCTCTCTCTCCCCCCTCTCAGTGCAGTTTCAAAGTTATCTGAGGTAACCGGCTGGTGGGAAATCTGCCAAAAACAGGCCTATTCATGGCAAATTAGAGTGTGTGACGAGTTTAAACCAGTTTATCTGCTAGAGTCCCGCAAGGTCTGACATCAGACATAGAACCTGATGACATTTTATGTATAAGGCTTATGTGGTGGGAGAGAGAGGCTGCTGTCAATGATCGGCTGGCACCGTGGCACGCCAAACACACTCTGCACATGTCAATTCATACAGGCAACTGTTGCAGTGACCTTACGCTGCTGCTGCAGTGCGACCGTGGCATGTGATGGCATATGTCCGTGTGTGTACAGCATGTGTGTGTGTCCTCACGTATTCAGAAAAACACAGTGCCAATGTCAGAGCAGGACAGGACAGGAAAACTGGACCGGCATTATAACAGCCAAGCTGGAACAAACAGAATAGCGAAACGTGCCACGGAGACTCCCATTCCTCCGAAGTATATCATGTCACATCCACAATATGTAAAAATGTTGATCATAAAACCCATCAATCAGCATCCAAAACACCATACACACCAAGGTACAAAAACGCTACTGCCATTACAACCGCTACTAACAACCCAGAAATCACACACAGCCAAGAAACCACCTGCTAATGCCAAGAGGAACAAAACAACCACATAGTGTGACAATGACAATCAACAAGATATGAAAAGTTGATGAAAAGTTATGGACAAAGAGGCAACCAACACCACTGGAATTCATGGAATCTAACATGGTGTAACAGGTCGTGACACCAGTGATTTTACACGTGATCCCATTATCTTAAACCACACCGGTGCCCCTATGAGGCTGTGATGCTCTTTCTTTGGTTGTTTCCCTTTGAAATCCTGAAACTTGGAAGTGTGACAAATGTGTCACACTTCACACATTTTGGCTGATTCATTGATTTGTTTTTGGAAAAAACAAACACATCACCTATTCAGATGAAGACTGCAGTATTTGTCAGATTTGAAAGCTAATGTGAGCCCACACTCATCCACAAACAATCCCCCGCACAATCTCCATGTGGCCAGAGGCTGAGGTGTATCACACCTACTCACACACTTTTTGAGCCAGCAGTTAGGTAATGCTTCCACTGATTGAGCGCTCGCTGCTGTCGTGACAGAGGACATGTCCACTGACTCGACAGAATGTAGAGAATTTAATGAGGGGAATAGGGAAGATCCTGAACAGTAACTGATACTGAGGAGGAGGAGGAGAGAGAGAGGAAGACACTGAGGTCTTTGTCCAAGTCCATGGCTGGTGGCTATTTCCACTCTAGCAGACTGCTGAGAGGGCAGCCACAAACAATCCGTGGTGACCGCTGGACAAATAACTACAAACTCTGATGGAGGCATAGAAAAACAAAAGCACAATGTTTTGAAATGTTTTACAACCTGAACCTTATTTTGTTTGTAGTTTTAGGAAAAAGACACCTGTTTCTCACGACAAAGGTTTACCTTTGCAGGGTTAGGTTACATCTAAATTAAACAACAATGGCCGTGTCTAAAAGAAAGAGTTTCTGTAGTGTAGCCCAGTGTAGCAAATTCAAGGTAAAGAAAAAAAACACAAACAAAAAAACTACTGTACCTCAGTTTCTCTGATTTCCCCACAATCATGGAGCAAAGGAGAAGTTGGGTGAGGTGAGAGAAATCAAGAGAGACAAATGGACAGATTCGGTAATTCGTAGGGGATGTTTCTTTGTAGCAATCACTTCATGGCTGCTAGTTATTGTGGGCATCTTGGCTGAAGTTTGATGCTGTGTTCAGCTGTTTCCATTGGAATAGTTTTTGTGCATACCCTAACAACCTGTCACTTTTTGAGTTTTCGAGCGCTCGATCGGTGGATGCGTTTGGGAGTTGATGATTAAAGACGTTCTCTCTCGATGCTTGCAGTAAGGAAGATGTCTACACAGTACTCCCCCCTGACAGTAAGTGCCTATGTGTATGTGCGCGTAGTCAAACGTTGCTGAAAGAGAAGTTGAGTTTTCTTACAGTTTAAAGTGCTTGGATCATGTGCACGTCCTCAAATAAAGTCACAGAAAGGTTGACAAAGATGCAGAGAAAAATCTATTCTCAAAGGCACAAAAGATCACCTAGCAAATTCCTATTCATCTGTATCAGATTTTAATCACCAGATTTAGGGACACCAACAGCTAGGAAGAGGTTTTAAACTAAATCTGTATCCATCAATACATTTGCCTCTATCCAGATGTGGTTGTGAAGGCAGCACGCTACGTTAAGTTAATTAGTTATTATCCCCCTCTTCCCCAGTGAAAAAGTCTGGTCCCTATCCTGCTGTCTAGGTTTACACTCCTCGTCTCCATTATCTAAGCCGATGGGATTCGTGGAATGCTGGTCCCAAGAATGGGGCCCACACCAGAAGTTTTGTTTTGGTTCTTGTCGCCTGAGATTTCTCTTCAGCCCTTCAAATAAATACTTCCAAGTTCATTTAGGTTTCTCAGTCTGTCTGGTAGGATTACTAGGAGTTGGAGAGCTTTGCTTCCAAGCTCAGCTCTCTCTTCCCCATGTGTCCGCATCGCTGCAGAAGCTCCAACAATCCACCTACCCACACTTGTAAACAAAACCAAAGATAATTTAATTCCCTCTGCTGTTTGGCAGCCCAGGACCACAGACTACAATTTGGAGGTGCTGATTATCATCTGAGGCAGAAATAATTCAAAGTTTTTAAGATGCTTTGGGTAAAAGTAATCAGGAAATAGAAAAATAAGCTTACTGCAGTCTAAGAAACTGCTCACATTGCAGCTATAAATATCCTTGTTGGTAATTTTCTGGACGCATGTGACAGACTGATGAGATGAGTTCTGTCTGATCGGAATGAACAGAAAAAAGCTGCAGAGTTGCACTTTAATTCACCTGAGACTGTTGTTAAATGTCAGCTTGCTGAAAAAGCATTAACACAGTGGACAGAAACACACTAAGGAAGGTGAGCCAAATATTGGAGCTTATAGGTTTGTTTGTGAAACCTTGAAATCATCCAAAATATGGATTTCATAAATGTATGTCTCTTCTCAGTCATCCAGGTCATGGTTATCCGAGAAGGGTTGAATTGAGGGAAACTGGACTTGGTAGAGGACACTATTTTGCGTGTGTTTAGTCTCTCATCCATGAGGTTTCTTCACTTCTGCCTGACTGGTGCTGTGCCCCAGGTATTTAACCTCTAAATGGCATTTAGACTCCGGTATTTAACCTCACGACTGTGACCGTCAGAATAATTTGGTGGAGAGAGTTTTCCAGTAGATGATAACAAGCTGTTTCCTCAACTATTTCAGACAAAAATATATCCACCTCCATTTTGCTTGTCTCATTTTTCAGGACAAGAGTAGGGAGATACCCATAATGCCTCATTCAGCCTTATTTCCCATGAGTCTCTGCTGCATTGCTGCTCGGTTTTATTCATTCACTCAAACTGCACTGCACTATGGTTTTTCTTAAATGTGTATAAAATAAATGTAGAATTTTTGCCATCCACGTGTTGATGCATTTCCAGACGTCTACTTCACATTTTGATAATGTTCAACAAACACTCAGTCTATATTAAACAATAGACCACCCCCCTTTAATAAACTATTGTTTTCTCTTTGCCTCAGACTTGACAAAATTCTAAACAGGCATCATGCAACTCACTCTGAGATGAACCATTCTGTGTGTTTCTGTGTATCGTTTCACTAGTGTGTGTGTATGCATGTGTGTGTGTGTGTGAGAGACAGTGTCAGAGTGATGGAATGATCCAGGCTGAGTGGATGGATTTACGGGTTAGGTCAGTGTCAGGTTGCCTGTCCTCTAACACGGAGATCAATAGGCAGCACACAGTGTCTGTCTCACTGACGCACAAACACACACGCAGGCACACACACATACACATAAAGTTATTTGCATGTGTTAATTTAATGATCTTATATTTTTCTTTGCATTCTCTTTTAGATGTTTTGCTGATTTTTTCAGATCTCACTGAGAGGTGAGGTACAAATTCCCAAATTAACTAATAATACTTTTAACAAATAGTCTAAATTTGGCTTGTTTGATATGGCTATGACTTTGCCATTTAAGATATAGACCAGTAAACTGCGTCACTTTAAATCACGGTGATGTGTTCTGATCTATGTGATGGCGTGTTACATTTTCACTGGTTGTCAATTGTTATTTTGCTTCATGTGTGCAAAACAACTTGTGCTCTGTCGACTGCAGAGGTTAGCTTAGCATAGCGCCGGGTCAGGTGCAGTCTCTGTATTTTGCAGTTTTCCCAATAATCGATTTTCTATCATTTTAGATGATTATGTTTTTAATGGAGTAGTTGATTATAATCACTCACATTGTAACAGCCCTTATTGTGTCTTTTTGTATTTGAGGAAATTGACTGGAAAAGCGAATTGAGGGAGCATGAATAGATTAAAAACAGATGGAAATGTATACTATTTATAGGCTAAACCTCTAAATTAAATAACAAACAAAGAATTTCATTATGTAAATGTAAAAATCCAGTAAATCCTAAAGCTGAGGCTTCATGGAGATGTCAAACTCTGAGACTATGGTAGATATTTAGGTTTGTGATGCAGCACCATAGTGATGCCAGGCGGCTGTCAGAAGATCCAGAGATGCTGTTTTCTCATCTTTGTTGACCCACTATTGGATCTGAAGCGGCGCGGTTTTATTCCCCAGGCGGTCTGCAGGGCCCGAGCCATGCGCCTGACTGGGCAGATAAGACAACGGTCTGACACACAAAGACACCACAACGCCCGTTTGAGCTCCACGCTGCAGCTCTCACGACTCACATTTTCTCCCTTTTATTACCTCTGAATCAGCCTCGTTCTTGTCAGCGTTGTCCTATATTTCCCAGAATGCCTTTCAGTGACTTTCAGGGAGCAACTTCCAATGGAATGTGTCAGGGTTTAATGATAATTTGTGATCTTTAAAAGATGAAAAGTGACTGCTAATAAACTTTGAAATGTTGACTTTTAAACGATAGAGAGAGAGAGATAGATAGATAGATAGATAGATAGATAGATAGATAGATAGATAGATAGATAGATAGATTTTTGTTTTAGTTAAGGTTTAACAACAACTAAAACTACAAGATCTTAGTGCTGAACAATTCATAAAACAGTAACTTCAATGAACATTAAGAAAACAAAAGAAAATCACAATAATAATCAAATAACAAATAAGATAATAATAACACCACAATATTAGTTTTGTCGGCATATTTTTCAGTTTGTAAGATGATTACTTGTTCATTAAATGTTTTTTAAGAGAATATTTTGTCTTAGAGTCTAGGAATAAAAAACCTTTTTAATCTAAAGCATAAATAGTAAAAAACATCTAGATTTCTTGTGTAAATTGTGTTCTACACACATTTTCTACACAAAAGAAATCTTGATATCTGACAGTTCTTCAAAGTATTAAGTCATTTTGATAAACTAAGCCCTATATTTGTTTGGGACCCCTTCATGGACCCCTGGGAGATCTCAGACTCTCTTTTGGGAACCACTGCATGCATGATCCAAACGCACCATCAACTCATCCGCTTTATTCTACATCATGGGACAGACTGGACGATCGACCCTGATGCACCATACGGGTCAGTCCTCCTCAACCTCAGCATCTATCACATAAATCCACCAGCTTACACATCCTAGACTAGCAGCCCAAAACCCGCATCCCTGACCTGTGGGTTTATCATAAGGCTCCGTTTTATTTGAGGACCGATATGTGCGTGTCTGCGTGTGGCAGACAAAAGAAATCCACCATCGGGACACTCACCGTAACAGATCCTGCGTACCGGGAAACCGACAAGTTGACGTGCCTCGTCCGCATTCACATGATGGGAAGAGAAACCTCCAGAGCACCAAACGCCGAACATTTTCGCCGATTACACCCCGACCAGGGTTCGCTCACGTCGGTGTGAGCTTCTTCTCCTCCGCACATGGAGACCCGGATCCAAATCCTGACAAAACGACTAACCCGGGTTAAAATGACACTATCCCGGGTTACATGCCACACGGAAAGCGGCACCTGAATCTCCCAGCAGGGCTCCGGTCCCTCTAAGCAGACTGATGATGGGCTTCGAGTCATTCACACGGCGGTAAAGAGGGCGGCCCACACTGCAAAAAGTGTCGAGTGCACGCCTGATTCTCCAGCTCCAATCCTGCAGTCCAGAGCCGGAACAAGATCCTCTAGGGCCCAAAGGTTTGATTGAGTGATTTAGGCTTCTTTGTTGTTTGTTTGGTGGTCCACCCCATGTCCCGTTTACAATTTTTAACCTGAGGATGAGCTCAAAAGAATGAAAAACATCATTTTTCTTTTTGGACTTGTAAATGAATGTGCTTTTGAAAAGTGCTTTTCTTGATTTTTGATCCTCAATTAATCCAATCAATCCAGCGGTGCCAGTGTGCGTCAGGGTCTGGACGAAACATTCAACCATCATTTTTAATGTTTTGTCCTGAAATAAACTCGCCCTTTGGATTCAGGATAAACTATATACATAATATAACTCAATAATTGTTTTTTTTACAGTGTATGTTCTGTCACGCATCGTAGGGTGAACGGCGTCATAATTATGTATTTTACAGGAACTAGTCATTCTGCCTTCAAAATAAAAGCCCACATTTGTGTTAGGCCTAGCAAATGCACTGTTACAAGGATTTATTATTAATTTATAAATAAAAATGACTTTTAATTTGGTATGGCCTAATGCTAACTGGCCATGGTTGTGTTTTATATCACGAACCTGCATTTGAACCATTGTCTGTTTACTCTGAATCACAGTTTGAGGCCCCTGTCACGCATGAGGGTTACCAGCATCATAGAATTCGCGGATATATGGTCAGAACAAAAAACATTAAGCAGCAATGCATGATGGAATATTTAGCTACGTTTACTCTATTGTGAAACTGCCTAAAATCTGATCTTAAAGAGCAAAACTGAGAAACGTACCGTATATCAGTTGAACATTTCTATTTCAGATATGTGCGTGTCTGCGTGTGGCAGCTTCTCTAGTGACCCTCGTCAAAAGTGGAACACACTTTAATCAACCAATAAACAATTTATCATACAAACGTGCACATTAAGAGATTTTCATCATGCTTTATATGTGATACGTATAAACCCTTTTGTTTTACATGGCAAATACTTCCACCTGTACATCATCACTATCTGTTTTATATGACAAAAACTCACAATGCAATAGTTTCAAGTCAACAGATGAGGAGAATTGTTTTGAGTACATTAACAGTTTCATGACTAGTAAGTCTTCACTCGAGTCAGAGGATTTAGGTATGGCACACCTATTAGACTTGAAGGATGTAATTGATACAGTCATTCAGGGTCATGTTTCTGATTCACAAGTGCATGTAGCAGATGATGTATTACATGAGTTACCTTAAGTTGATGATGTCAGCGGTGATGAAAGTCATGCTAACGCTAATGTTAACCTAGCTGTAACCTGTGATAGTGATAGTGATGCTATTGATGTTGGTAATGCTAGTGCAACCCACAATACAGTCACTACAGCTATTGACACACGTGACACAGAGCTGCAGAAAATACTTACTGGTTATGAGGAGTTGAGTAAGAAAATTATGCAGTACAAACTCACACCCACTCCACAGTCTGCACCTCAGTCACCTATGAAGACACAGCCCATGTCACAGAGTAATAATGCAGTAGGCACCAGATGTGTACGTGAACACGCCACACCTGTAACACATGGTCTCCTTAAGAGAACTGTCTTACCTGCATCGTAGAGAACTAAAGATTCGGGGGGGTCAGATTGGAGACCAGGGGTCAGACCACAGCCACAACAGTGTTTGTCGGCAGATGGAAGAAGGCTTAAAGGAGCAGTTTAGTGACACTCACACAAAAGACAAAGTAACAGAAAATCAGAGACAGAAACAACCAAACAACACAACCACTTCATCTACTCATGACTTACCTCACAGCAAAAGCGAACGCCTAGCCAACCTCATTGGTAGAAGAGCTCTCATCCATTGTAACCTAAATGGTTTAGCATTCAGTGCTCTGCTAGACTTACCTGACACTCCTGTTAGACCATTTAGCGACATTATTAGTGACGAAGAAGAGTTAAAAGCGTATGCATTGAATGGTGACGTCCTTCCGTTCGATGGCTGGGTTGCCCATACTGTCAATTTGATGGGGAATGAGAATCCTGACCTGTCGATCGCTGTGCCTCTTCTTGTCAGCAGCCTTGCCCTGGAGAGACCACTGCTGGGTTTCAACATGCTGGAAGAGATGATACAAGAACAACCTGAAAAGCTGCTCCCAGCCCTCACCATTCTGCTCTGTAACGCCATGTTAATACCAGCAGAAAAGGCAGAGCTCCTGGTGAGCTTCATCCAGGCAGACAAACCCTCTGTGCAGTGCGGGCGTCTACGGACAGGCAGACAGGACACAGTCATCCCAGCAGGTCAGGTGATCTGGGTCAAGTGCCAAGTCCCTCCCAACATGAACTCATCTGACACAGTCTTCCTGTTTGAGCCTGATGACAACAATGTGCCGCTGACAGAACTGGATGTTGGTGAAGGTCTGTTGGAGGTACAAAATCCAAGACCTGTGGGCAACAACACAAAGCATGCAATCACTCTACCAAGGAAGGCGGCACTTGGCAGCATCCATGGTGTTGAAAAAGTGATTGCAACAGACTCGCCTGAAGCACCCAAGTCCACAGTGACCGTCACGCCGCTTCACCGCCTTCATGCTGCCTCCCATATCTTGATGACGTGCTCTGTTATGCAAAAACATTTGACGAACATGTTGAGGTCCTCCGCAAAGTTCTCCAGGCTCTCCAGCTTCATGGAGTAAAACTGAGACCTGAGAAATGTGAGCTTTTCAGACAAGAAGTCAGGTACGTGTACCAGACATGAATCAACTGGCTACTCACCATTTTTCCTCCTCCTCGGCCGTCATCCACATCTCCCAGTCGACTTGCTGTTTGGGTTAGTTGGAGAAAAGGAACCATACTCACCTACAGGATTCGAAGAAAAACGGGCTGAAAAGATGTCAGAAGCCTACCGGATTGCCAGCGAAAATAGTAAAAAATCAAGCGCAAGGGGGAAAGTGACATATGACAAGAAAGCAAGAGGAGTTGTACTACAACCAGGGGACAGAGTTCTGGTCCGGAACCTTAGCCAACGTGGAGGACCAGGAAAATTAAGGTCATACTGGGAGAAGACTATTTACATAATCAAAAGTCAACTTGCCAAGAGCCCAGTGTACGTTGTCTGTCCTGAAACAGGAGACAAACAGAAAAGCAGGACACTGCATCGCAACCTCCTATTGCTGGTGAACGATTTACCTGGCGATGTCACTCTACCTGACGCCAGACCTATCACTGGAAGGAAAAAACACAGACAAAAACAAGACAGAATGGCAGACACTCAAAGACAAGCAGACACGAGTGATAACAGTGAAAATGATTCAGATGATGGTTGTGGCTCAGGATGCTGGTTAAGGATACCTGCAGAAAGGACAGAGAAAAGACCTGTTACTTACCATGAGCAATTCATCACATACCCAGAGAATCTGCCCAGAATCAGCACCTGCAAGGAAAGAAAGTCATACTGTACCTCAGTACTTACCATACCCTGCTGAAGAGAGACAAGATGTTGATGAAAACCTACCGGTACTCACCAGACCTGTGGAAGAAGATGAAAATTATGGGCACCAAGATTCTGACTCAGAAGCTCGACCTTTGACCACCCTGGCAGAGCACACTCATTCAGACGTTAGAAGGTCTGTTCGTGATAGAAAGCCACACCGGTTTCTCACATATGAGTCATTAGGTGAACCATCAATACAGTCACATGCCACAGTTCACTCAGTAGCTGGACACACACCATATTCACCTCCACACTCATTTGTGTCATACATTCCGCCTATTTGTATACCATATTCACACCCGATCCTTTACACCCAGACACCATACATGCCATATACTTATCAAACACCAGCCACATACATTCCACCCACAATGTTTGTCTGTTAAATAGATATTTGAGAACCGAGGAGGTTAAGAGTTAAAAATGGTCACAAGTTTGAGATAAAGATTTTGGGAAATGTCGGGAGCCATTCTTTTTTTTTTGCCCACTAAAGTGTTATCACTTTTGTGATGATTTTGTGAATTTGATATTTCATTTGTTAATTTTATTTCCATGTGTAACCAGCCTGTTTCCACTATAATCTTGTAGTTTCCACATCAGGAGTAACTAATGTGCTTGTAGTCAGCAGGGGCCAGTGTTGCCCTTTACTTGGCTTCAGGGCCGTCTTTACGACAGTACGGGTGGCTTTACGGTCTCCCTCTTTCTGCTGAGCGAGACATGAAGACGTGAAGTTACCCTGTCTCATTTATTTCTCCTGTTTTCAGGTTGGTGAAACAGTAATGTAACTAAACTAACCATGGTACACTATTTTAACATGTCGCTGAATGTCTGAATACTCAGGAAAGAGTTTGTTGTAATAATACATGAAGGTATTTGTGAGGTTAACGTAGTGGCATGTTGAGCTGGTGTAACGTGAGTGAGGGCGCCGCTCTGTTTCTATCCAAGTCACGTCAGTCTGAGTTTTAGTTTGGGCTCCACGAACATTCATGTAGATTTCATAATATTGTTAAAATGTGTAGGATTGTTTAAGATGTTATAAATATGGTTAGGTAAAAGCCTTGCAGAGTGTTAAAAATTGTCATTTCACATACTGTGTAAGGGTTAAAAACTAGTTAAAATCTGTCAGCTCATGCATGTTGGAAGAGTAAAAAGACTTAAATTAAAAGAGAAAGCTATTAAGAGTCACATGTAAATAATAGTATAAGCTATATTTTACTTTAGGTTGTGAGACAACCTATAAGTGTAACAGTGGTTACTTCGTTTGATTTATTGGATCAGTACAACTCCTAACTAAGTTAAGAGACTGACTGTGAAAATGTTATTTCATTTGAGGTAACTGAAACCAACACAGTTTAAAACAGTTTCTATGCTGAATGTTGAAATATGTGGAAAGACATGGTGAAACTATTGCATTGTGAGGTTTTGTCATATAAAACAGATAGTGATGATGTACAGGTGGAAGTATTTACCATGTGAAACAAGAAGGTTTATATTGCATTTGTTAATAAATCCTCTCTCTCACTTTCTGCTGAGCGAGACATGTGAACAGACGTGAAGTTTGCCCTGTCTCATTTATTTCTCCTGTTTTCAGGAATAAGCTGTTTATATGGTGCCAGCCGGTACCTGTTACATATGCCTACCAATTCTTAATCAGCGTAGTAATAAATGTCACTGAAAGCTTTTGGATAAAGTGCTTGTATACTTTTAAGTATGGAAGTAATTATAACATTGGAGATGATTTCACATGAACAAAGTTTAAACATGGAATAATCTGAGACAACATAGCTTTTTAACTCTGTAATTCTCTCTAAATGCATTTATATAAATATAAATAAATAATGACACACACATACTGTATATATATATATATATATACTGCATATTCATGTATACGGACAGAGAGGCATCAGAGATCATTTTCTCATTGCTCTGTTGTACCTTTTTTGTTATGGAATCAATGTTGACCTCCCACTCTTTGTAGACGATAGTACCTAGATATGTCACTGTTGTTGAGACAGCTGTGACAGTGAGGGGGGTTATGGGTTAGGGAGCTTCTCTTTCTAACCTGACCCTAGCCAGACCGATCCATCCATCAATTATTTATACCACTTGTCCATCGACAGTTGGCTGAGATGGGAAGCCAGCTGCCCAGGCACTGGTCTCTGCACTGGGCCCTCATCTGTGTGTTATTGACGTTTTGTCACCATATTAGGCGTTTAACTTTGTCAGAATGGGTGCCCTATTGTCTGCAAATCGGGGCCCCCGTATCACTTCTGTCTTATTTCGCCAAGGGCACCAAGTAAGCCTCAACTGCCACTGCTCTGAATGTGTGGTTTTCTATTTGTGCAATAAATATAAAATGCTAATTTTTTAATTTGGCTGCATAAAAAAAAAACCCAATAGCAGTTCTGATAGTTGTTTTTATTCACTTTTCATAGCAGAAATTCTTGCAAGGCAATATTACCTTATTCTTAATATTCTTCGTGATAAAAGTAATATAAAGTCAAAGTCCTTTTAGGACATTTACAAAGAAAAGAGAGAAGGGTACTTTATTGATCCCCTTAAGGAAATTAATTTTCTCCTCAATGAGGAACAATGGGCTGCCAACACATGCAAACACACACACAACAGCACCTGGGGACCAACTCCAGATCTTCCACCTTTGACTTGGTCAACGGTGATGGCAGGAATGATTAGCGCATATGTTTTTGACGGTGGTGGGGGAAACTGTAGCACCAGGAGGAAACCCACACAGACATGGGGAGAACATGCAAACTTCACACAGAAAGGTGCGGAGGTCGACCGTGGGATTTGAACCCACAACCTTCTTGCAGTGAGGCAATAGTGCTAACCAACACACTACCGTGCCACCATTACATTGGAGAATAACATCTGGCCAGGACAATTATATCAACATTAAAGACATGCATAACGCTCTGTCCAAATTTTATTTCACCTGAGTTCACCTTTATAAACATGTCACAGGCAGGGGGCAGTATGCACTCAAGGTAGAGTATTATGATTTAACCACAGACTGTAACCCCTGGGCACCGACGTAGCTGTTGGGCATTATATAAGTAGGAGACAGCTTTGTGTGTTCAAAGTGCAGAAGGTTCGTGAGGTCACAGAGGAGAGTTATGTAATGACCGCTGTGCATCTATCTAGAAAAAGAGTCGAAGATCAAAGATCAGAGTTACATAAGCAACAAAACCACATCAAAAAGAGCAGCAAGGACTCAGCTCATGCCAAGGGTCTTCCTTCCTTTTTCTGCTCATGCAAAGTCTGAAAAAAGTAGGAATAGAGGGCATTTAAAATTTCATGGCATTTTCTAAGTTTTTGAAAAGAATACATGATTTATGCTCTCTCCTGATCAATATAACAAAAAACTGTGTGGAAACATCCTCTCATTTGACATCAAATGTTAATACTGTAAAGTTATAACAAATAATTGAAGAAACTCTTACCTTCTTCTGGGTCTTCACGGTGATTAGGCCCTGGACAGAAAACGCAGGTTGATGGGTTTGGCAGGAATCATGAGGGTCCGAGTTTTGGGCTCTACAACAGGAGCACGATCTTCAGGCTGGACCTCGTATTGCTGCATCAGCTACAGGACAAAGCAGAGATGTAATCAGAGACACATTGCTGGAACCAGAATGTCTGACAATTGGTGGCATGTCACTCACTCTAGACAGCGCAAAGTACATCTCCATCTCTGCCACCCTCTTACCCACACAGCCTCGCACGCCCACACCAAACGGTATGAAGCTGTATGGATGGTGCTGGTACCCTATGGGTCCCTTGTCGCATTCCCTACTTCCAGACTGACTGCCACGCAGCCAACGCTCTGGGATGAAGTCCTCTGGATCGACAAACTCTGCCTCATCGTGACAGTTAGCATAATGACACAGGTGGAACAGAGTCTGGAAAGAAAGAAAGAAAGAAAGAAAGAAAGAAAGAAAGAAAGGGATGTCACTTCATCATGTCAAAGAAATAAAACTACTATATAAATAAAAATACTTTTACTGACTGATTCTAGGCAATGATAACCTTCAATCTGACAATGTTCTACTTTGGTTATTCTAAACTGTTTATATTTAAATCAATTAATGAATTAATAACAACAACAAGACCGCCACCAGCAACAACAACAACAACAATAATATTAATAATAATACATTTTTAACTTAATTTTTTTTTTATCTGTAAGACGTAGAAATGAAACTGTTAAATTTAAATTCTGGAAATTTTATAAGAAATCAAAATTCAGTTGATTTTTCTCCAATATTTTCCTTACCTTTTTCGGGAACCAGTAGTTGGCCACGATCACATCATTTTCTGTGACGAAACGTCCGTTTCCAGGGACGACAGGATACAGGCTGGTATAGAGAAGCACAAATCATATACGCTATACATCAATATATTATAATTGCTATATATTATATGATTTACAAATTCCTCAAAATAAGGCAATAAAACTATTCTTCTACATTTGACAGATTATTTGACCAATTGATTTTTCTACATATACTGTATATGAGAGGTTAAACTTAAATAGAAAATACAAAGTCAAAACACAAAACAAATCTAGAAAACAAAAAGACTCATTCCATTAAATGAGTTACCAAATAGTTACCAAATTCTGTTGAACACTTTGTTGTTGATTTAAAGTTTCTTGCTGCAAGTTTGCATTCAAAGTGAGGAAATAGTTTCAAATAGTTGAAAGTTGAAAGATATGTATAGGTGAAGGCATGAAGAAGGGAGAAGAGCTCAATAATAATGTTTGAAGACCGTTTTAACGTTTCTCCATTTGTTATCAATAGGAAGTATGGAAAGGAAAGTTGAAAAAATGTTTAAATAACATTGAATTTATTCAAAGGTATTAGAATTAAGTGTACACGATATAACAATGAATGCGATGTGATGAACCTTTGAAGTTGGTTGGAAAAATTGTGATCTTTTAAAGTTTAGTCTTTATATAAGAAATAGTCCGCCATTCGAAGGTTGTGTGAGCATTTTTATATATTTTGGGAAATGATCAGGTTTAAGTTTAATAGGTTTTTTCATTTTGAAAAAGTTGAATATTTGAAAAAGTATGACTTTTTTGTTTTGAAAGAAGTAAACTGAACCATTTGTTTAAGGTTTCTAGGTTGAGGTAGTTAAAGGCCAAAGAATGTGTGGACTTATAATAACCAAGATTGAAAACAATACAAACAACTAAACCGGTACGGGCTGTAAAATGTAAGTAGGTCACCGTAGAGTCTCTTTAATGACAGCCTTCAGGTATGGCATGCTCTTCAGGTCTTCTGTTGTGGGCTCCTTCATATCAGGACACACAGAGTTCACTTCCTTGCTCAGTCGATCCTGGACTCTTAAGTCTCTTGACAGATGGTACAAGGCCCATGACAGGGTGTTAGATGTCTGCAATACAGGAGGAAGGGTAGGGTAATGAGATTGGGAGGAAGTGATGATAACTTTGAGTCAACTTCTGTAAAATAAAACAGAACCTGGGTTTTAAGGTCTTGGGTTTAATCCTGGCTAGAGAGGTTTATTTTGTCTTCTAACCCCTGTCTGTCCCTCTCCACTTTAAGAGCAAAACACCCCACACTAAAACCAGATCCAGCCAATCGTGGATTCCATTTCAAAAGATTTTCACTTTAGAGTCATACACAGGTGAGAC
The DNA here is from genome assembly GCA_900303265.1 of Brotula barbata. Lineage (NCBI taxonomy): Eukaryota > Metazoa > Chordata > Actinopteri > Ophidiiformes > Ophidiidae > Brotula > Brotula barbata. The sequence continues at coordinate 6,899 of OMNV01009707.1, read as the reverse complement.
ACATTTTTGTTTGGCTAAGATCAGCTTTGTTATATGGACCTGCATTTTTTCAGTATTGCTCACATGTTTTGAGAGCTGATGTGCGAGCAAAAACAAGTCACCACCTCAACCAGGAATTTAACAGACTGTTAGTGTGCATGCAAGTGTTCTTTGTTATCAGCTCCATGCAGGTTAAGGCCACTCCACTGAGATGATACTGGAAGAAAGTTTCATTCTAAGAAAGCAATCAGAAATACCTCTCCACCTGTAATTATAAACCACCATCTAAGCCTGTAGTCAATCATCTAAATGTGGGGATTAAAGCTCAATAAGAAAACTGAAAATGTACTTGTGGAAGCTTGATTAAAAAAAGCAATTCTAGAGGTACAAATACGAAATAATCACTTGAGGGAAAATATGACATGCCGTAGGCCATATACATATGCCCTTTAAAATATTTCACTAATTCTCAATTGCAGATGAAAAGTATTTTGTAGAAAATTTTGAGGAGAAAAATCTGCCCCTGTAGCTTTTATTTTCAAAGATTTTTTTTTTCTAGAAAATGAAAAAACCCCAAGAAATATGAGAAATACTTTTATTAAAAAGTCTAAAAAACTGGTTCTATCATACACCGTGTGACAGGACTTGGACACATCAGTGATGTAGGCTGTGGTCACCCATACCCAGGCGACCCAGCCAGGCTGATCAGTTCCTGTGGCATCGATGCCAAAGAGCGAATGGGCTCTGTGGAGAGACTGGCCCATAAAGCCAACCTCGATAGGCTGAAATCTTCTATCCTTACGTTAGCCAATCACCTACGAGACCGGCTTTCTTTCATGGGCCTCTTCCATCCGGTATTCCTATGGGACCTTCAAGTAGCAAAGCTGCTTTGTAATTTCAGACATCAGGGCCATATCTGGTCTGAATGTGGTGACTGCAATGGTCGAAAATCAGCTACAGGTCCTGTGCCTTAGCTGGGATACTGTTTGGTCTTCTATGTTGGTGCTGAGGCATCTTGAGAAAAATGATTGCCTGCTGCACTGGATGTTGTTGCATCAGCTAGGGTGCTCCTCCTCTCAATGTTCATGAGCCCTGCAAGAGCAGCCCTGTCCTTCTCCCTTGCTGCCTTGTGCTGCCAATTCAGCACTTTGAGTTCCAGTCTCGGATGACAGATTTTCACGTCTCGCCAGTTTGGTCATTTGGCATTTGCCCCCGACAAACTTCTTATACCTGTTTTGAGGCATGGCTGGGGGTGTGGTATCTGGACCGGGTCCGGATAATGTTGAATTCCATTTAATCATATAAACACTGGCCTGCCAGGGGACTATAGATGAAATTTACCCTTCTGAGTAATCTTACATTTTAAATGTGTTGAATATGTGTTGTCTATATTCAATAAATAAATCTTGAATAAACAATTCACACTGATTATCATGTATATAATCTTACCTCAGGTTAAAGTAAACCTTTATACCTTTGTTTATAAAACCTTGCAGGTAATTACTTATCAATTAACTGTGGTACTGCGTACTGTCTCTGCTCACCGTGTCAACACCCCCCAGTAGCATCTCGGTAATGCTGGTGTAAACTTCTGCTGTGCTCAGTTTGCCACAGGACAGCAGGTAGGTCAGGTACATCCCGTCCACCGATTCCCCACTACGCACCTGGGCCTCGATTTCAGATACCCTCCGGTCAATCAGTCTCTGGGCTGTCACAGTCTCACACACACACACACACACCCACACACACACACACACACAGAAAGATGCAAGGGGACATATTAAGTATAATTGTACAGGCTTTATTAAAAAATTTGAAAAAAACCACTTACACTGATTGTGTAAACTTCATTTTGAAAAGTCTACAGAAAATTATTGATATTGACAGAAAGATTTTAATCCTTTATTTTTTTTCCTCATTTCATTATGTTGTACAAATACTGGGTATTTTATTTTATTTATAAGTGTTACCTGGGGGGATTTAGAGTTGACCCCCCACGCCTGTGTTTCATGTGGCACATTTCCATGGGATCAGTAATTTTACTCAAATTTACTGACATTTTCCCCCAGAAATGATTTAAAGGCACTGCATAACAACCAATCAAAAAATAAAGCTAGGCATTGCTGTCTGCTTCCCAAGTCATTTCAAAGGCGGAGGTGGAGATTTTCACAGGATAAAGGTCACAGATTGCCTCTGCAATGGTTATTAATTACCAGCAGTCATAGTGTCAATGGCAAATAGGGCTTCAATTAGCAAAATTTGAAAAAAGAAAAGAAAAAAATCTTTGCCCAGAGTAACAGACAAATAAGTTGTTTACCCACGGCATAGAGGTCATCCCAGGCCTGAACAAAGCGTCTCCAGAAGGGAAGGATGGAGCGGCTCCAGACCGGAAAGAGGACCACAACCTCCGACATCGTCATCATATTGTTAGCGGCATCGATGAAGAGCAGCGTGTCTTCAGGAATCTCCTCCTGCAGACAGCCCAACCTGGTCTCAAACAAAATGGAGGAAATTCCTGTAGAGGAAGTGGTTTATGCAGGCTTTAGAGTCTAAATATAAACATATCTTTATATATACTCTATTTCAGAGTGACTGTTGTTAGTGAAATGCTTCCCACCTTCAAAACCAAACTTGTAGAGCTCGCTGGTCAGATCTGTAACAGTAGCCTGATCCTGGCTTCGATTTCGGAGGAGCTTGACACGCTGAAGCAGATCTCCAACCACTTCATGGATGACTGAAGCATAGGCCGACACTTCCTGAAGCTTCAGCATCTTAGGGTTCAGGGCACTGCGGATTCGATACCACTCCAGTCCTGTGCTGGAAATGTAAAACAGCTTTGAAGAAACTTTAAGAATCCTTCCGATTACATGCAAGGGGGAACTGATGAAAGAACACCAAGGAGCTCTCTCACACACCGCACATTAGGCTCATACGTGTCTAACATCAGAGGATCACTTGAGGGGTTTGGCAAGTCAAAATGACTCAGTACTTCGTATAAGAAAATCCTAAGAGTAGTGCTGCAAAAGTGCCCCTGAAAGTACTCAACCCACAATTTGTAGCAACAACATCCTCTCTCTACTCACTACTCACTCCACATGCAGACCGTAGGCCTGACCCCTCAGATCCCGGTACTCTTTCCAGTGTGGTAGCTCAGCTCGGACCGGGTATCGCCCTTCCTGACGAATCACCTGAGCAATGAGCTCTGGGGACGCAACGTTCACAATGTCAAATGGTCCAAACTTGGAGCGCCAGATGGGCCCGTACAGGCTCTTCTGTAAAATCTAGGAATGAAAGTTAGCAGGAAATATTACAATTATAACTGCCAACAGAAATGAAGGTCACCACAATGTATGCAAAGAGGCAACGTGTTGCACAATTACCATAGTGACAGATGATACAAATGGCTATTTTCTTCAAATTTCAGTGTATCCAATGAAATAATGCCTTCTGACAACAGAACAGAACCTGAGAGCAACATTCACATTTTCACTTCAGTGTCAAGAAGTTGAGAAAGGAAAACAATGAAGCAAACACATATGTACAAAAGAAGCAGTGAATAATTTAAAATATGCGTACATAATAAGAAAATTTGTCAAATTTGTCAAATCTTTACTGGTGGCACCAGATAGGGTGACCAGATGTCCCGCTTTGTGCGGGACAGTCACGCATTTCCATTACTTTTCACACATCAAATTGAGACGCTGTCCCGCATTGTTATTGACAATCAGATTCCAGTTTTGAAATGCGTGTTTTACCGTATAATCTGGCAGTTATCTGGCTGTCATCAGGGGGCGCGGCGGGCTGCGTAATCATGATCATGTCAATCAAACTAGGACGCTGATGCAGGTTAAAGGCGCGCCCAAGCCCCCAATAACAAACAATGATAACGGCATCGGCATGCAGGAGACATGGAGGAAACGGATAAATGCACGACCCGTACCCGTACCCGAGTTGTGCTGGGGTTGTGTTGTTGTTGGAGAAAATACAGGCAAGCCACATCCTTTGAAAGCACATTAAACTACCATACTTCATATAACAATTGTAGCCTTGCCTGTCTATTCTGTTTGATTGTACACAGTCAGGTGTGTTAACTTGAGAGGCACTGTGAAATAGCATGAACGTTTCATGCTTACTATGTTTTCTTACGTGAGAGAACTTGGGAAAGTTGCATTTAAATAAAATATATTTGCTAAGTTTGTATTTGCAGTCTGTTTTGTGCTACTGAATCAACCAGTTGGCAAAGCACAGTAATATTATAAGCTAGGGGGCAGAATAGAAATGTTTTGTTTTTTTAAAGTTATTGAAGACAACCCCAATGCATTGGTGTCCCACATTGTCCCACACAAACATAGTCTTTGTCCCACATCTGGTGAATTGGGATCTGGTCACCCTAGCACCAGATAATGAGTAAGGTAGTGATAAAACGAGACGTCTGCGACATTTTGATAACGTGTACTTTTCATATTTACGCCAATCATTTCACGCACACACACATACACACACAAACACATTCAATAACTTCAGTGTGCCTCCATACCTGCAGTTTGTGACTCTTGTCCGCGTATCCTTTTATAAATAACCAGTACAGAGTGGTGGACAAACTGGGCCCTGGAAGTTCGTCGATGTTTTTCAACTTCCGCGCTTCAGTCGCTCCATGGACGCTCAGCTGTCGGCGGAGCTCCGCAGGACCGCGCGGGGCCGGCCAGAGTGTCCGACGCAAGAGCGCAGACAGGCGGCGAGAGCAGACAGCAGCCGACGGCACATTCATGGTGGAAGCTGAATGCCCACTTTATGTGCACTGGTGCTACTGTGTGTGTGAGAGGGAGAGAGAGAGTGCGCACGAGTGCGTTCACCCTCCCCCGTTCACCCCCGAGATCTTAGAAGTGCAGAGAAGATTCCATTCAAACAAGGACAACAAAATCAAAGTTGGGACTATTTCTTTGCGATCAGCGAGCTCAGGCAAAATAGGGCAAAAACGGTATTTCTGGTGAGGTTAGAACAAAGTAAGAGTTTAGATGAGCATAATGATAAAATAGTAATAAAAACTTTTACGATCGTTGATAAAGAAAGTATAAACACGCATTTCCTCACAACAGTAGTCGTCGTCGGTAGATGTCCTAGTGTGGGCAGGCGCAGAGAAAAATTGGTTGGGCCTACCTAACCCTAAAAACAATCCTTCTTGTTAAATACTGACACACCAATGTTTACTAAAATTGGACATTACAGCGTGAATGCACATTTTACATAAAACAGTTTAATTAAACAAGCCACAGAATAGGTAACGTTACAGGCACCAAGAGGAATATTTAGAGCATTGCACAGCAAACACACAGCTGACTAATATTAGGATATATCCACCGCGGATGTCGTCGGAGAATCCGTATCTTACTCACACACAGCTGCTGCTGCTGACGGGGAGAGGGTCAGCTCAGGAGAAACTGACGTAGGGGTCGGTGTCTTTGTGGACAGAGACGGCTGAACTAGAGCTGCTCAATACTCTTCCTCCTGCTCCTCAGGGTGTCTTTTTGTTACTAACCTAGACAAAACTTTCTCAATTCAGTGCGCGGCCTGCTAACCGAGTCTACGAGAGACGGGCTGATCACAATCTGACATTTGTGCAATAGACTGACAGTCAAAAAAAATCATTTTTAATATCATGCGGTAAAGACGAAGCAAGAAATCTGATTTTTTTTTATTGGTTCGGTGGTCAGATAATTGAAACAGCATTAATGGACTACTATCTAGAGCATGGGCCATCAAGAAGCCTTCTAATTGGGTGGGCCTGAGTGCTACGTGGGCCCACCTGGGTCCACTCACAGCAACGCGCCTCCCTCACACGACCAGCTTCTTCTTAGGAAAGACATGAACGTAACATTTTACATAAAACTAAAAACTTTTAGATACTGAATTAAATCTTATCAAAACAAGGCATACAAGGCAAAAATCTGATAAATTAATTTTTACAGTGCAAGTCAACCTTTCTGGTTAAGAACAAAGATTTGTTACTGACATCTAGTGGTCATATAGGATAATACAGAACATAACTGTAAACAAGTCTATAAAAGGCTTTAAATCTGGGACAGCCCTTTCATTGTTATCAGTTTAGCCTAAGAGCGACAGTTTTCCATCAGCGAGATAGGAAGAAGTTTCCTGATCGTCACTCTACACTCCTACCATGGAAGGTTAAAATACCCAAGATGCATTGGTAGAAACGCTCATCCTCCGCTGGCCACCTGAGAGGATTTCCTCAGGATAAGATGACGCGCTTGACTTCCGCTGTATATGGCAGAAAAATTCAAACACAAACTAGCAATTAAAAGAAAAACTTGGTCTAGACTTTAACTTTTTCTTTATAATGTTTAACAAATGAGACAGCTGCAAGAATAAAATAATTCTCTTGGGTAATTTCTTTACCAAGAAAAAGACAGTAAGACTTTAAAAAGAAAAATCAATACTACTCATAAGTATAAATGACAAATCTTAGACAGTTGTGAAATAAATATATTTTATTGTTTTCATTGTCATGGTCATAATGGTTGGAATTATGAACACAGCATCAGCTGTTGCAATACTCCAGAATTTTGCCAAAACAACAGCAACTATTTAACAGCACCGCTGCATCTCTCAGGAGCCAACCATGCATAAATTCTCCCCTTAAAAAAAGTAAAATAAAAATATATATTAAAAAATTATGCGTACCACTGATATACAGATCTGATATAAACAGGCGTATTGGTCACAAACCAATTACAATTATAAACATGGCTTCTTTGACAATACACAGGGACCAAACATGTGGGATATAAGTGTACTTTTCTTTAAAAAAAAAAAAAAGGTACATTTTAATTTTTTACATTTGTACATTGCTATGCTTTTTAAAAACATTTTTCTTTCTGTTTTTTTCCCCAACTTTTTTTTTT
>OMNV01009706.1:0-23959 GCA_900303265.1 Brotula barbata | reverse complement strand
CCACGTTTGGAGTTGGACCACGGACAGTTGGTACCGATCCAGTCTTAATCCTCAGAGATGTAGCAAATCCAGCTTTTTACTGTCCCTCGTTGAGAAAACAGTCCGAAGTGAAATGGTGAGCACACACATACGGCACTTTGGGAGCTGCTGTGGGTACATTCCCATCAAAAATAAAATCCACCCATTGAGTCCTCAAAACCCCCGACGAGGGAGGTTTAAAACGACTTCGGTGCTCGTTTGTGCAGCCAACAACAGAGCGACCGCTTGTTCCAGGTCGTACATTCGCCATTGTTCTAACCGGACCGGCAATGTTAGCGAGCGGAAAAAAATGGCGCCGTTTAGAAACTTTCTTCGGGCGTAGAGAACTTTCACCTGGGGCGGTGCCACCAACCTGGCGGGAGGTGGCTTGTGCGTCGGTGACGTCACTAACCCCTCATTATGCAAACGGACTATTTGAGCACACATTTTTCTAAAGACTGAGAAAGCAAAAAAGGGAGAGGATGAAATTTTTTCATACCAGGGGGGATTGTAGACAGGCCGGGGATGAATATTATTGTTAGAAAACCGCTCTAAAGTGCATTTTGCATAATATGGCACCTTTAAGTAATGTATTTGCTTTGGGTACTTTCCTTTTTCTTCTACTATTTTTTACAATACTCTGTGTATTTATAAAGATACATTGGGTTTGCAAATGACTTCAGCAGGAAACTGATGTCATTGGGCGCCAGCAAGTTATATTTAACATAAAATTCAACAGAATTACATCTTCACACACTTAATATTGTGATTTAAATGGAAATAACAGGACACACTTTCACTTTCAGTTTCTGTTCTTGCACTGTGGAGACAGAAAAAAACTACTCGTAGTACATACAGTAAACCACAGCAAACACCAAAGTTAGATATTGTATATTTGCTATACGATTTTTATCTCATATTTTCCCATATTTCCCTTTCACTAGCCATCACTAAACAAAAGGTTATCTGAGTCCCTAACTGGCAGCAAAATGAACCTTAATAGCCTAGCATTAGTAACATGACCTTTAAGTCACCTTTACCTTGTTCTTTTTTCAGCCTCTTTTCGTTCTCTAGAGTTAGGAGAGATGCTCCACCTGGCTGGTTTTCTGATTGAGGACAGAGTGAGGAAATGAGGAGGTCACTGACTTTATTAGTGTCAAAAAACAAATGCAAAGCCTGTCCAATAATAAAGTTAATAACACACACACCACTGAGTCATCATCAGAAGCCACAAAGGCCACACTCATTATTACCCAAATTGTGGTGCATTATCAAGGGACAAACTGGACAGCATGGATGAGTCAGGCCCGAAGCTGTTCAGACATACATTTACACAAAGAGAGCTCAAACCCAAGGCCCCGCGGCCGCTGCTCTCTTTACTTACAATCAAAAAGACTTCAATTAGCAGAGGTGTTCTGCAGGCATGTTTCGTTTTATGCTATTCATACCTTTCATTGTGAGAGGGGCTTATCAAAAGCCACCCCCACAGTTTTAGTAAGGCTGTTTAAGCAAATAAATGTCTGCTCTTTCAGCCCGTAGCCTAAGGGAGTGAAGCTGGACCTTGCGAATCTGTTATCTGTTGGACACACAATGAGCAAGGTCACAAGGAAGGTAAAACTCAGGGCAGAGTACTTAGAATGCCTGTCATCACTGTTTCTCCGTATCTGTTCAACCAAGCTGTTTGCCGTATATTTGCGATGTACGTGCTGATATGTGCGACGAAGTAAACTGTGAAATAATATGATGATGTTCAAGCTACGTAAAATTGAATTGCGTCACTCAGTTATTTTTACATTACAGTTCATGTTTCTGGCATCACATCGGTAGGATAGCACTAGCTAAACTCACGCTAGATAATGATAGTTGTATTAAAGTAGTCACAGCTATCTGTCCTTATTCATGAAGGGGCTACACTAAGGTTTTGAGTCTGCCAAATGTGAGGAAACTGTGCCTGTTTTTCAGTACCAGGGTGAAGCAGTGTACACGTGATTTGATTAGTATTTGATAGATGCAATATTGTCTGAAATTTCAATGCATGTATATTGCATGGATTCGCATTTTGTTCCTTGCACCCCATACGTATTGATTTTATTTCAGAGATCATGTCACAATCTGAGTTTTAACCTTATTAGGGCCACTGCAGGTAAAAAAAAAAAAAAAAAAAGTTGGAGCCCGATTCTCTGGGATTGTATAGTTGCAAATTTGGGATAAAAAAACTGATAAACTGATTAAAAGTAGTGTTATTCACACAACCCTGAAAGCATGCGCATACTGCTAAAAGCATGCACATTCAAACATGAATAATATGAATACATATGATCACACATACACACGTATAAACTCTCACATGCACTACTATGATTGTGTATTCACAATAAAAACATATTTTTTTTAAGTGGTGTGTGCTTGCTTGCTTTTAGTAGTATGATCATGCTTTCACTGGTATTTATTAGTTAATGACACTTTTTTCTTGCAAATTTGCAACTTTAGAATCTCAGAGAACCTGTAGTGGCCCTATTACGCCATCATACAGAACATCAGAGTTTCTATTTCAATCAAAGGTTTGCAAAACATCATATAGACGGCATCTCAATAGATGAAAAGGAACATCCAGATTTTTGTCTACTTTCTGTGTGCTGATTGAGTGGGGAATATAACAGAGCAGTGAAGTGAAAAGGCTTTGCTTCGCCTCAGGCTTTTCCTCATCACAGTAGAGAGCTGATGGCTTTGTGTGTGCTGCTTTCTGACCTCCTCCTCGGCCCTCTGAGACTCTGGATAGCTGTAGGTTTCCTTAGATTTAGATAAGGGTGAGAACAGTTTGCTTGATTTAGCTCTACTGATGGGAACATTGAAATAAATTTATTTTTGGCATACTGCTTCATGACATTGGGCCAGCAGCAAGTAGGTCTAGGAGTATTGGGAGTTTGAGAAAAGTGTAAGATTCATCAAGACATAAAAAGCAATATTATATTTCTGCAGTTCTCGTGAGAAAAGTCTGTCTTGTGATCAAACACACTATGAGTCACTCCACTGTTATTACATTTTTTGTTAAAACAAAATGACACAAAGATTAGGAACAATACACATGCAACCTACGTTCATAATTATTATCATTATTGCTGTTGTTTTGTACTAATTGCCATGTTCCATCCGTCCATCCATTATCTGTACCACACAGAGTACATCTTGAACCGGTCGCCTGTCTATTGCAGGACTGACACATAGACAGACAACTCAACACACTCCCATTCACACCTATGGCCAATTTAGAAACTCCAATTCAGCTGAATGTGTGGTGGGAGGAAGCTGAAGTACTGGAGTACCAGGAGAAACCAGACAATGAGAACATGTTTATTCCACACAGAACAGATCAGTGTCAGCCAAGGACTCAGACCCTCTTACCTTGAGGCAACGTGCTAACAACTGAGCCACTGCGTCACCCTAATTAGAGTGTTTGTATGTGTAAATAATGTTTTCCATTGCAGTCTTTTGTGGAGTGTATACTAGTTTGTCTGTCATGCTCATACTTGATGTTAATGCTAGGAAATCATAATGAGTTGACAATAGTGAGAGAATCATGACGAAATCTTAGGACGTTGATTCAAAGCAGTGGTCCTTGATCAAAGAAACATGCAAAATTTTGACCTGCTGAATAGGCATGAGTCTCACAACATGATCAGTTTCCCATCTAAGATCGCACAGTTTGCTAGAGGCTTCATTTTGAACAGGCTCCTGCCAGTGGTCCATATTTTGGGTTATCATTCATATTTTTCTACTTTTTCTACAGAATGGAAAATAATCAATTACGCCACCAAAAAGGATTGCATTGATCAGTTTCCATCAATGATACATAAAACAATAGTAAATCAACGATGCAGTGCGGAGGATATGATAGCATTCAGACGGTGAATTTGTGTCCTCCCCTAAAAGGAGAAATGGCTCTGCCATCTCTGTCTGAATCACAGTACTAGTCAGGCGTTTTGTTCTGGAGAAAGGGTCCAACTTAATGGTTGTCTGCTTAATTCAGCACAAAAGAACAAAAAACAATCACAAATGTGGAATGTTTTTCAATCAGGCAGCCCTGTTTTAAAGCCATAACAGTTGATGACTTTCATCATGACTAAAGCCATTAACTGAGCCTGTAAATGGACAAGTTCATCTGGGTATGGAGACTAAGTAGTGGGCCTGGGCGGCGTGTGAGTGGGTGGATGGGAGTTTTCCCTGGCAATCTTGTTAAGTGGCTAAAGGAGATGCCCCACTGAGAGACACTGAAAGTCTTCTACAGGAGGAGATTGTGTGAGCACACGTGTACTGACGCTGCTGAACAAAATGTACGGCAATAAAAATGAGGTGGAAAAGTGTCTATATATGACATAACATCGGGGTCCACAGGAGATGTCATGTGATGGGGCTGAGGAGGAGAGAAGAAACAATAAAGCACAAATAGAGCTCAAAGCGCTACCCATCTGATCCTTCCAAATGTGGTTAAATTAATAATCTAATATATTATTTACTCATTTTTCATCCAGTGCCCAACTCTCCAATTTTTACCAACTGGTTGACAGCACTGTGGGTGCAGCTTGATGGAGAAAATTAATATTGAATAGAATATAAGATCCAGCTGCCTTTTTGTGAAATTGTCTCCCTAAACACCAATGGTTTGCCCTCGCACCACAGAGTCTGCAAATGTCTGGATTATTTTGTGCCTGTTGACTGGAATTACAAGAAATTGGATTTAAGGTGGTTGAGTTGACTGACTAAATTGAAATGGAGAAGCAATATAATATTCAAGTCTCTTAAACAGGGTCATTTACAGCACATAGATTTAGTTGTGGCTGTTATCCAAAGTGACTCACGCATGTAATCAGATTATTGATATGTGTAGTTAAATGTGTGATCACTAGCAGGATTACATTTTAAGACATTGAAAGCCAGATGGTTTCATAATGTAGCCTTAAAATTTTCCCAAACACAAGTCAGCGGAACAAACGCCTGAAATGTGGTACTTCTTTGGGGAGATACAAGTCAAGCAGTAATCAGATTACATTACTCAATATTTTGATTGTGGGATTAGTCAATTGAGTCATTATGTCAAGTTTTATAGAAATAGCTGTGCCGCTGTGCAGTGGCATTTCCGTTGAAATCTGGAAGCATATACTGCGACAGACCAACAGAAGACTAACAATCTAAAGCAGACAGGAACGAGACGGCAAAGACGGGAGGTAAGGGCTCACACACAAACACAGGAGGGGACAGCAGCGAATGAAATAACAGAGCACAGCAGAGTGAGAACAGCAATGACATTAAATGTGGGACTGAAAACAGATGATTTCCCATTTAACGCTCCATCGAGATCTCTGTTATCCCGCGTCCTGCCTGGCACTGCAACAGCATCGACACTTTCCTTCTGTTTCACAATAACAAGCCCTCAGACTGTACACCCCTCAACTCACACACCCCATCATCCTTTTTCCACCCCTCCCACTGTTAACCTACTGTACTGCTCAATATCCCACTGTGGAGGCTTCCAGGACAATATTAGACAGCCTGCAGGATACAGGGAGTGGAAATAAGGATTGAGGTGGGGGCTGGTGTGTGTCCAAATAACAACAATCTACCACCCACGCCTCTCTCTGCAGCACTAGTAATGGACCACAATGTAATGGACTCAATAGGAGGCATTGTCAACAGATGTTTTGGGGGAAATGATCAGACAGCAAACTGGTGGAGATTTTATCACCTTCAGAGCGAGAATAACACAGAAACAGGAGCAGGGAGAAAAGCACGATGGAAAAGGCAGGCAAAACAGAAAAAAAAGAAGAAGAAATGCAGCCTCCCATTATTTCAGTCACATCAAAAAAAGGCACAGGAGTGTGACCACCATCAGGTCGATTTATGTTTCTTTTTTTGCATAACCACAGAGTGCACATGTTTGCTTATAATGGACTTATTCATTCATGAGATAAAGCCCATTAGAAGAGTGATCCAAGCACACTCAACTGTGTCAGCCAATTATAATTATATATACTGTATATGCAGTATACTGTATATAAATATATGACTTTAACAATATAACTGTAACAGTCTCAAAAGTGTACATATAAAGCTTTGACAGTTTACCAAAAATAGTTGGAGATACCAAAAGCAATATTGGGGAAAAACGTGGCAGAAAAAGTATTACGGTGTGATATTTTGTGATTTTATATTCATTGAGGACACAGAAAAAAATAACTCAAAAAGTTAGAAAGTTATAGGTCAAAAAGTAAAAGTGGAAACTACAGCACCACCACCATATCAGCTGGAACCAAAATTTAATGGGTTCCTCCCTGGATCACAAACAACCTGCTCACCAAGTTTCATGAAAAAAAACAACAAACAATTTTAGACATAAACCTAAACTCCTTAGCTGAGTTAATAAACTGATAAGTAGCCACAAAATGAAACATGAACAGCAGAGGCCTTCACAGGTACATGAGAGGCCCAACCTGAAGTAGACACAAAAATAATTAGACCTGATCCAAAATGCAGTTGAGCTGAACAGACTCAAACAGAATGAAAAACCAACACCGGCAGCAACTTGATGCTGCAGCAATTAATGGGCAGCGTCTCTTTCAATGTCTTCCTTATGTTGGAAAAGAAAGCTCTCCATCTCACCTCAAAAAGCTAATTTTCTGCTGCAGTAGTTATGCTGCACAACATGATCAGTGCAGCTCAGAGTCTGCTCAGTCCACTCTGTAATAAGATATATTGACACGCAGACCTGAGTAAATAGCTTAGGACCTGACCTGATTAGTATGAGTATAATTTGTACCTGACCAAACTATGGTCTCAGGTTGGGTCTGTGGAATCTTAAAGATGTAATTTTTAGCAATCATTAAGTTAATCAGAAAGCATGAAAGTCACAAAATTAGAGACAATCCAACAACGTATACATGTAATATTGTATTATGCCCCTTGACTTACATTTAACCTTTAAATATTCCCTTCAGCTTGGCGTTTGTCCATCCAACCATCCTTTCGCTCGGAGCAAAGCATCTTGAGAAGTTACCCATCCTGTGCTCATAATTGTACATGAAATTTGTTGCGGCTATTAGGGGATCATTCCCACTTGTGAATTTAGGGATTCTGTTGGTCTGTAATCATGCTTTGTTACTGTAGCTGTAATGGTCATTTATCCAGAACTTTCCCTAAAAACCTAAAGTTCACTCTAAGCTCAAATATTTTTTGTTTGCTTATTTTGAACATGTAACAAATTTGTAAAAAGCATCAAAAGTTTTATGTTCAAAATGAACAGTTTCCTAGTACTGATCCCTGAGGTACCCCACATGTAATATTCATGCATATGCAGTTCACATACTGTATGATTCAATTTGTACAAACAGTTGTTTGTTTTTTAAATGGATTCCAAGACAGTACATTGTTCTGCATATCATATGGCTACTTACTAAAAAAAAAAACTAAAAAAAATGTCACACAAAATGTCACACAGGACATTTGATACTATGTTGCAAAATGTCATTGGTTGTTCATTTACTGTCAGACCAAAATTCAACTATTTGGTTTCCCCCCTTTTATTGCCTGGCCATCAGAAGTGTTGTTCATAAAAGTGGCCTTTGGGCTGTCATCTGATAGCAACAGGAAGCAGAAGGTGCATGTGTGGGATATGGAGGAAGGCTACAGGCCAAACAGAAAATTGGTACGAAATGTTGGGTTGAGTGTCAGTAATGAGACAGTTGATCTTGGCCGGCTTTAGCAGTGTGTGCCACACAAAAAGTCTCAACACAATTATAGACCACATTCTCACTGGAAGAGAGGAAATGTGAAATTATCCCTGCTTGTTAACCTTGCCAGTTGATTTTACTCAAATTATTACTTATAACCCCAAAGAAGCGTGAACTAATCGTATCTGTCTCTGCCTGCATCTCCCCTGCTGTCCAATGCTTAGTGAGGCCAGTTAATGGCTTCATCATAGACAGTTTGGGCTCCCTCTGCTGCAGTACAAATCCAAGAGGCATGATGGCAGTTTGTAAAACTTCATAAAACTGGCTTCACATGGCCAGCAAACAAATCATGTGAATACTGTGTGTGCATGAATACTTGATAATAGTTGAGTCAGACTAAACCGTTTAATATTCTGCAAGCGTGCTTATTTGATGTCTGAAAACCAGTTCTGTTCAGAGATTGGCTCAAGATGTGAATTTATGAATCCTCACTGGCGGAGACTAAACTCATGAATATTCACTGTGTCGCTGTAGTCAGTAGCCAATATGGAAGAACTCTCCAGGAAGAAAACCAACAGATATTAAAAGTTTATGCATTTAGGTTTACACTTAGGTGTGGAGAAATGTAGCCTGAACATATGCTCATATTAGTACAAAACTGCTGAAAATAAGATCTTTTTGTCATGAAATGTTAACACCATGGTTAGGTTTAAATTAGCATAAATTGATGCTTGATTTTACAGAGTAACAGACATAGTGTATTCCAGCATGTAATTGTTACACTGTAACTGACACATTCCACTTTTCATGCATTTCCTCATTTACAGCATAAAGCATTGTGTGGAATCCAGACTAACGAATGAAGAAAATATGAATAAAAATCTGTATTATAAAACGGTGTACATGCACACATAAATTTACTCTTTATATACAGTATTTATCCTTTATAGATAAACGCTCCCTCGCTTTGTGAGTGGAACATGAATGGATGCATTTTGAAATGAGCTCACTTGCACTGCAGCTGTTCATCAGCATGGCAAAATCTGAAAGCAAGACTAAAAAAACCCCAAACATTTTTACAGAGACAGAAATTGACACACTTTATTGGAGATAAGAAAAATGTTTTGTTTGGTGGCCTTAGCTGTGAGATAACAAATGAAACAAATTTAGTTTAGCGGCAGAACGTTGCTGCCGCCTTAAATGCAGCACCACGGCTTTCACAGGTTCAGCAGGTTCTCCTCTATCCGCATTAAGGTGATGCACTGCAGACATGATGGACAATGAGCAATCATTCAGCTCACCACTAATTAAAAGGCTCTCTAATTACATGTGGAGGCAGTGGGGATGGGTTAGTGTGATGAAACACAGCTTTGACATTGAAAGAAAGGACCATCCTGATGAAAGGCTGCTCTTGAATGTCACCTACAGATACGCCTTCGCAATAAATCACGATTTCAAGGACTGTAAATGAAATGTAGCACTGGTGACATTTTCACATGTGCACATACTGCGGTCAGACACCCATACATCTACTCTTTATTTATCCTTTCCCACAGATATAAGTTATAACCATTTCCTGATTAAGCACTCACATTCCCACGTACGCACACAGTCACAGCCAAGTGATCTGACCCAGATCGCTGCTTACACTCATTTCTCACACAACAATTTTCCATCATGCTCCTTCAGCAGCGTCTTCAATTTTCCCAGCCCAAGGAAATCTTAAACAGGGGATTAACTTTTCAATTTGTGACTTGAAATTCGTATTGTCTCTGTTTAATCACGAGCTCGACAACTAACAGCAAAAACAAGCTCAAGGAGGGAGGAAGGGACGTTCTCACTCGACAGAATAAAGGAGATTTTAAAATGTAACACCAAATCACTCGCTGTGAACCATTCAGAATCACGCAGCAGATAAATAATGAACACAGTTTAATAGGAAAATAATTAAGGGAAAAATCTATTAAGGTTTGCTAATGAATGTAGCAAAGTGCATCTTTACCTCTGAGGTAAAGATAAAGTACAGAGGCGATAATATAGCAGTGGAAGGCAAACAGCTGGATTGTTGGCCTGCTGGGGCAGTAACTCTGCTCTAATATGCTCTGTGGTACTCTTTGTTGTGTTTTATCGTACCACTGAGTTTTTCCCGCATTTTTCTTAGTTTGCCTTAAGTCTATGTTTTACGTGGAACACATAATGTTGAGATGTAAGCAATAACCAGATAAAATGAATGCTGGTTTGGCCGAGACGATGATAATATTTTTCCTTTGACTCGTATTGATTTATTTTCAAGCTGTTCATCCAATGAAGAGGGTTTACGACATGATTTGACACCCATTGAAACCTGGGCCAGTATGAGGATGACAAGGGACAAGTAACTTACTAAATTACTGCAAACCTTTGACGCAATTCTTCCATTTGGTGACACATTTACTAAATGAGCAGTCGCTTAAAAATGTGACTGCATATGTGTGGAAGTCAATGCCTTAAATATCTCAAAACAAAGTACTCACAAAATGAGTCATGAAAGATCACCAGGCAGTAGAGAATGGCACTAATGTAAAAACGTTTCAGTTAAAAGAGGAATTACTGAACACAGCCCTTTTACTAAAGGCTGCATAAAAAGCTATGTGTGGTTATTCAATGGCTTATTTCCCTCCTGCTGAGCAAAAGCTAAATCAAACATCTGGAACATTTAATCTAATGAAATAATTTATGGATTATAAATGGTGAAATTCATGCTTCTTTCAATCAGGACGTTTCACTTTGCAGTTCAGCAGACATACAGGACCCAGTAGTACTATGGAGAAGGTGTGTTTTATTCAGTTGGCACTGCACTCTGTAGGCTGTTTCAGTGTAAGAATTTGGAAATGTTTGTGGTCTGTGTGATTTTTGTAGCAGATCAAAAAACACTGAAATAACAATTTTTAACTTACGTTAGGCTCCCCCCAGCCCACAGAGACACACACAAAACAAGCACCACTTGTAGGACTCCACTGCACTCACATATACACATACACATACACATACACACCTCTTCTTGTTTCTACATTTCCACCATCTGCATTTGGAAAAGATGTGACACATTTACGTTCCGTCTCAAGGCGGACAGACTGCAGGCTGCATCTAATGATGCATACTGTGGCATGCAGGCTTACTATTCACAATTTACATTCACTCTCTTTCTGAAGAGCATTTAGCGTTAGCGTCTTGAACATGACCACTGAGCAGAAGTTTGGTGGGGAAAAAAGCAGCCGGTGACACCATGTACTCAGAAGTATTTTCCAAATGTCTTCTGTGATTCTTCCTCACTCCTCACTGCTTCTATGACTCGGTGATCAATCAATACTGCAATCCATGCAGCAGCTGTTTGCGTTGTGTTTTCTGTTGAACTGTTGATGTTTAACATGTTTTAACGGCACCTTGATCTCTTTGGCCATTGGTGATGTGAGTGTGCGCTCTGCCTGAAATCCCACGAGCTCGCATCTTTTTTGTCCTGATTTCTGTGTCCCAATACATCCCAAAACTATGTTAGCAGGCGCGGCGCTCGGTGTTAATGGCTTGTAGCGATTGTGCGGTGTCATAGGCAGTCAGCAGACTCATTTCCTGGCATCATTTTAGGGGCATGTTCACTGATGGGATGTGGAGAGACACATATTGTCATTACAAAGGAAAGCCAGCCATAGTAATGATTCCCTTTTACACAGTCAATTTACTCTCCTATTGAGGCACATTATTGTGACACAATTCTACAACATAAATGGTGTAGCGCTGTCATTCTTTGTACTTTTTCTTTTGCACCTTCCTGCTCCTTTTTTAACTCAACATTTTGTCTCCCTGACACAAAATAGTTTTTAATTTAACAGGGCTTCCTACATTGGAAGCCAGTGGTCATTTGGAGGCAGTTTTGCAAGAGGAAATGGTTACCGCAAGAAGGAATTTGGAGACAGAGAGAGAGAAAGAATAAAACCCATCTGGAGTCTTTGCTGCAGGCACAGTTGCAGAAATAAACAAGAGCCTTGAGGCAGTCATAGAGTCCGTGCTTTCATTTCCAAAGGGTTTTATGTCGGCTCTGCAGTTCAATAGCATATAGAGATTGGCTGATTTTGGTTGTTGATGGATGGTATCTTTTTTAATATCTTTTTTTTTTTTTTTTAAGATTTTTACTCAGCTTACGTTGGATCAATTTGTAGAACTCATATTCCAAGAATTGATATATATTAGCATGGTCACACATTAAAGGCGTTTCTATTGGGTTACAGTCTGACACTTTGAATGGAGACTGGCTCAAAAGGATAATACGATACCAAAAACAAAGAAAGAGACATAGGAACCAGTCAAAAAGTACAAGAACCCATCTCAAGCTTTATCCTTTATCCAGAATGAACAAACTGCAGATGGGAGCTGCAGATGATAACCTATGTAAGGAACAATGTAATGTCAGCAGGTAATTACTGTGGAATAAACCCCAACAGGACAATAAAGATCTTGTATCTCCCTGAAGCAGTTTATTCCATGATAATCCTGATGACAGTACATTATCCTGCTTATTATATGGCTACTTACCAAATAAATAATTGCAGGGAATAAAGCAATTATGAAGAAAGAGGGAAATGTTGGAGTGGTACTGAGCAGGTTGGCTTTCAGAAACATCAGAGGATGCTCTTGTTAACCACATGGCTGGTCTTTTATCAAGTTCAGCAGCGATTATTAAAAATTATAATTGACCAATCTGATTTACGCATTAGATAAAACTGCATAATGAACAGCAATAGTGACCTAAACGATGGAATCTGTGTGAAACAATCCAGGGATGTTTGTGTAAGTCTTGTGGCCCGTTCACACCTCCGTCCCACACGAGGCAAAGTAATTCAGCGACGATAGCCACAGTCTTTGTCATATTTAGTGGGTCAGTGTTCAACTTTCTATAACTGTCAGCTGCTCCTTAAACTGCCAGGCCGCTCTGACAAACTTGTTCGTCTGACACCATACTTAGGGAAATTTTATGATTCATTAGTCCCGTAAATGTGCTTTATTAACTTTAATTTAGGTGTCAATAATGATTTGTATGAAAATGGTTGGAAGGTTGGAAGTGTGAAGAGGAGAGTAGAAGTTAAGTGCAGAGTAACAG
This sequence comes from Brotula barbata, assembly GCA_900303265.1. NCBI lineage: Eukaryota > Metazoa > Chordata > Actinopteri > Ophidiiformes > Ophidiidae > Brotula > Brotula barbata. Next base: position 11,089 of record OMNV01009706.1, on the reverse strand, counting down.
TTTTAATTGATTTATGCGATAAAATTACAATGAGGTGTCATGAACACCGGTGTCTCTAATAATGAGGTAATATTATGACCTCCACCACAGGGGTTATGGTTTTGCCTGGATCCATCAGTTTTGTTTGTTTGTTTGTTAGTCCTGATAGCAATCCATAAAGAATACCATGTCTCTGTGGTAAATGGACTGCATTTCTATCGCGCTTTTATCCAAAGTGCTTTACAATGTTTGCCTCACATTCACCCATTCATACATACATTCACACACTGACAGCTGCCATGACAGGTAGCCATGCAAGGCCCACTTGCTTGTCTGGAGCAATTTGGGGTTAGGGTCTTGCTCACCTTTGACATGGAGGAGCAGGGGGATCGAACCTTCGATTAGGAGGCCATCATCCTTACCGGTGATCCACGCCGCCCCTCTGTGTCATCTAATACTACAGGGATCTGATTTGAACCGCTTTGAATCCAAAAAATCCCACCATATACCATGAAGGGGAATCACAATCTCAGGCATCCATCGTGTCAGATGCTCTTCGGTAGAAAGAGTTGTGGAGGCAGGACCAGATAGGAAGGCGGAGAAGGGAGTCATTCACATTTTCTCCATGATTCCACACGCTGCACAATCTTACTGACTGCTGATGGAACAAACTGGAAGCGTGTCCTCCTTTTTTGTCACAGGACATCCTCTGTATGTCCTGATGGTAGTAGTCTGTACGTGTCTATACTTCTACACATCCTATTTGTATACGGTCCACATAAAGGCAAATATGTTGATGATGGGATGTCTTTTCTTGTCAAGATGGCGTATCTGTACACATTCCAGTTTAATGCACGGTATAAGTGGGGTCTTATATTTACTGATGTACCAGCTTGCTGTACATCAGTACTGAGTTAACCCAATACACATCAGCCTAATTCATTCATGCTGCTCATTCTGTTAAAACGTATCACTTTCATTTCATTACCTGCAGCATATGCTACCTCTTACACCAACTTAGAATGGAGTTTAATTGGAAAGTTCTCCTTATGTTTGAGTTGTCTTGATCTTCAGCTCTACCGGACATTAACTGGTCCAGTAGAATACACCTGTGCCATGAAGTGACTAAAATAGGTAAATTGTGAAACGTCTAGCACAATATGAAGTGAAGGCTCCTCGCTGCTGGATGGAAATGAGAAGGATGCGTGAGGCCGTCCAGACTCGGCTTTGCTGCGAGAGCGGATTTTAATCAGGCAGGCTGGTAGCAACAGCAGCGTGGCCCCCAAGGGCCTGAGCATCACATCACATTATAACCCAGCCCAAACACAGGCTCCAAAATGGCTGGGCCTGAAATAACAGATAACCCTGCCAAATCACATCATCATCCAACCCGCTGCGGTCTTAATCTGCCTCATCCTCCCATACTAATGAAGCTAATGGAGGGAATAAGTGAGATGCTCCTTCTCTCACTGTCACTTTCCTCTTTTTAATGGCGTCGCCGCTAATGTAGGCTGGAAGCATCGAACTATGTTTCCCCTGTTTGTGTAAATTTTAATGGAAAGAGCCTCATCGTAAATTAAGAATATGAATAAAATAAAAGAGAAGTGAAGAGTAAATAAAATTAGTGTGTGCGTGTGTGTTTGTCTGCATTAGGTTTTTGTGGTACTTCTGCCAATAGTGATGACTAATATTGGGCGACTAATCGATGATTTGTGTAGCATTTTAGAAAGTATTATATATTATACGTACGAGAGGCTCTTCACACAAACACAACACATAATACATACTACTAGGTACTTAAATTTAAATACGTAATGTGAATTATTTGTAATAGCCTTAAACATATTGTCTCAGACCTGAGCAATGGATCCTCCCTGTTTACATCCAAAAAAACCCCCCCAAAACTCCCCCAAAACATAAAAAAAATATATTCAACAACATATGGCAGAAAAAGAACAACCTGAATCACCCAATCTGGAGGCAGGGGAAGAAAAAATAGCAGATCTATCGTGCAACACACACACTCGCCCGAGTCCTTTCTGTGTGGAGTTTATATGTTCTCCTCGTGTTGTATGTTCCCCTCGTGTCATGTAAAAACATGCAGCTTACGTCAATTGACCATCGACGTGAATGGCAGTGTGATTGAGTACCCTATATCTCTGTGTGTCGAACTTGCTATAGATGTGTCCAATGACTGCCAGCATAGACTCCAGGCCCACGGCAACACTGACGTGGAGAAGAGGAGTAGATAATCGAATGGATGAATGGGTGTGAAAGAAGCTTCTAACTTAATACTTTAGTTCACTGGTACGCCACAAATGAGATAATGGTGAAGGCCACCGGTAGCCTTGCAGCACCTCCATTGTTAGTTACCACACTTGTGACAGATTTTCTCTAATCGAAAATCTTTTACTTCATAAATTTACTAATAGAAATGTCAGTTTATTTCATTCCATTCATATCCTCTTTTTGTGTTCAACAATCTTTACAGCTTGCATTCTCAGCTTGTATTGACTGCTGTATTGTTGCACTCTCAGGCTGAATTGCTTTTATTACTGCAGTTGAAATGAGGGAAATCGTTGCTTTTGTGTTTGTGCTGAATGATTTTATAGTATGTGAGTTATCTTGAATTGGTGCTCATTATGCATGTGTGCCACAGCTGCTCTTTGTGTGATGCAGGCTCAGTGAGCCCTCGCTGAATCAGTTTGTGATACTTTATACGGCTACACGAAGGTCTTTGAGTTCAATAGGTATAATGTAATGTATCACAAAAACTGTCTGTCACCCCCAGGCACACTGAGGCTTATTCTCGTGAAATCGTCACCGTTTTGTCAATTGTGAGCACGAGCAAATTCAGCCTACATGAGAAACACAAGAAATTGAAAGTCGAGCATAAATATGCAATTTTGAGGAAAAAGGCGAATTCTCAAAGCAAACCAAGTTCCTAAGAAGAAAGTGACCCTCAGCGCTAAAAATAGAGTGAACATCTGCAGGGCCTATCAAAGATGAAAAGCATTCCAAGATAAGAGAGAAGAGAAGGAAATAATGCAGGTTTAAAGCACTAAAGGAGCTGCAGGTCTATCATTAGCGATATTATTCTCACACGTTTTTTATGTAACCCATCATTTATCGGTGCACTGGAGAAACTTTTGACAAGTGATGGCTGCTAATCGCTATGCTAAAAGGTGATAAGTCAACCACATGGCAAATTTTTATTCAAGTGCAGACACAAACATTTTTATCCAACGTGACCTGAGTTATTAGTGGTGCAATGTTTATTGTTTATTTGTCTGTTTGAAGTGACAGTTCTCCTCATCTAAAACTTCAACAATAAATGGGAATCTTCACACATTACTTGCTGCTATTAACAGGCTTGAATTCACAACCCCATCTGATAATGGTAATGGACAATATTTGCACTATGTGAACCTGTTTTAGTTATCACGGAATGGAACCTTTGCACATTACAATGACTATAAAATGTGGTTTTTACATTAGCAGTAATGGTGTACCGGCGTTAATGTCTTTCTTATTTCATCTTTATGTCTTATATCCGTCTCTCCTGTACAGCTGCTCATTTTATAGGTCCAAAATATACACTTTATCTTCTCAGAGAAAACATGCAGAGTTTGATATGGGAAGCTGTAATATGTAAGAAGAGCGTAAATTGACACATAGTAAAATAAAAGATAAAATTAAAGTTAAAGAACGCTATTTGTTAGTTTGATTTATTAATCATATTTTATTGTGACATGCACAGAGTCATTCCCTGCTAGTATAGGCTGACAAATGAAAAGAAAATCAGATCAAGAGTATGGGACTAACATAACTTAAATTCAGCCCAAAAAGGTCAGTTTTACATTATATAATACCAGCAAACCAACTAGTCTTCCTATAAAAAATAAATAATAATAATATAATGAAAATAATAACATTAATATGTCATTTTTATTATTAGCTCACATTAAAAGGAAAATAAATAAATAAATTGTCATCATCATCATGCCGAAATATTTCAGGATCTTGTTTATACATTTCAAATTTCAATCATTTCTAATCCTCATAGCAGATACAATACAGAAGGGTATGACGGTCAGGGAACCCAGGAGACCAGATACATCTATCATCCCGTTTGTTGGTTTGTCAGTGGAGGTCCCCATGGTCCAGACAATGACCTTTAAAATTTCACAATTGAGAGAATCATAATTGAAGTATGCTGCTAATGAGTGATGGTGCTGGATCTGTTTGTGATGTCTTCTGTTGAAGCTGCTTCAAAACAAAGCTCCAGGGGGGAAATCATTCAGGGGCAGTAAAATACCGGGGCCAGCCCTGCTAAGGCATCGGAGTGATAGAAAATGACAAACTCGGCTTTGGATTTTGCCGGAAACTCCATGCCAGCACAAATTCACACACACACACACACACACGTACACACCCCTTACTACTGGTGCACCTTTATTTCTCAAGGTGTTTATGTTTCAATCAAAAGGGGCAGAGCAGCATGACCACGACTTTCTGCGTGACCAGCAGAGCTGCGGCTGCAGCCTCCACCCATCACGGCTTCAGGAATCAGCCATAAAATTACCTCCTCTCCAATTCCTTTCCCCCTTTTTTCTGCTATTACTACATCAGACTGTGGAAGCCTGCTGTATTGGCTTGGTATCCCACCGTCTGAGAGGAATTTGAAAATGAATCCCTCATCGTCCCCCATAATGAAAAATTAATATGGGATATGAAAGGACCTCTGCAGACTTATTCATGTGCTTCTCTGTTTGAGCGCAATGGGGTTTTCATCACTTGGCTCCTTTTTGGTTAGAGAGTTAGATTAACATATCAGCTCAATATTGTCTTTTATTCAAATCAGATATCAAATTTTATCGGCTTATCAGAGAGCCATCTTGTTTGAGGTTTTAGATATTCGTTATTTAATATTTGTTTTTTTGCAACGATACATTTGTTCTGCTTAACGATTTAATTGTAATTGCAAATTGAGTTGGACGTTTCCTGCCTGTTTTTATTACCTTCATAATTTTTGCTTTTATGAATTCGAGTTTGTGTTCGAGACAGACAAAAGACAATTTTCCTTTTCTCAAATTATCCCAATTGAAATTTTAGTTATACAACACATGCAGACAAACCATAAAAATACCAATCATGTAGACCTGAGTGCTGTTTGCTGAGCACTCTTTGGTTTTGACGTAAAAACTGAAAGCTACATAATATTGACACAGAATACTGCCAATTATGTTATGTCACAAAAACTCTGAGTGAATCTCAGATATCTTGTGTTGTTTGATTAATTCTCAAATGACTGGTCCTTCAGCCATACATGCTCTGCTGAGTGCATTCACAATTACCACAGTCAGGGAACGATAGCTAGTGAAAAGCTATTTCTTGCCATGTTTCCATGGCAATGTTGATGAGCTGGTTGGTGGGGAGGTGGGGGGTCCATTTTCAGCTGCCCTGTCAGGCCTGGGCATTTTAACAATTTCTAAAACTGTTCAAATGAATCTGATTTCAGGAGATTTAATAAATCTCTCCATCTCTCTGCGAGGATGCGACAATGAGGTGTAAAATTGACAGTGTCAGGAGAAATGCTCGTATTGGCTGACACAAGGGAAAGTAGCTTTTAAAGCATTTAGCTTTAATTTCATTCAGGAGTGACATAATTGATTCTAATGAGATGTTTATAGAGTGAAGTGCCGGTGTTGCTAAATCATGTGCGAGTGTGGCTGATGGGTACTTGTGAGGCTTCCACCAGGGAAAAGGAGAGAGGCGCACAAAGCTGCTGCCAGTACTCCTCCTCCAGCAAGTCTCCTTCCTGCATACTGCTGAATACATTTGGTGGCTTATTTTAATTAAGAGCATGTTTATTGCATGAAATACTTTACGTTCGACATCATATTGACTGAAACGCTTCCACTGGAATATTTACCACAATCCCTGATTTAGCCTGTTAATAAAAATAAATAAATAAATCCACGTCGACTCTCAGTCTGGGTGCGTAGACTTACACTACTATTTATCCCTGAAAAACGCTGCATTCTTCCTGTTCGCTGTATCAGTGCTCTGACTGACAGGGTGTCGCGTTGCTATTATAGGTTCCCTCTGGGCCCGTGTGCTTTAGAGCCCACAGATTGGCTGACTGACTGAACCTCACAGAGCTGGAGCTCCTGCCCTCATCATCAAGGGGAAAACCTGATATTATGCACCCAGCACACCAAAATTTGACTGACTGAAATTATCAGAGTTCCTCTGTCATTTTATTCCCGTCTGAATTGGTCACGTCAGTAAATTTTCAAGCACTGCCCATTCACGTTTGAGTAAAAGATTAGAGTGTGAATTACCTTCAGTGAAAGGTCAGTGAAAAATAACTTCAGGTAAAAACACTTCCATTTTTCCATGGTAAGTTGGCTTTCCTGGTATTTTTGGGTGGTTTTACTGAAGAATGGAGTCACTTGAAGAAGCTCTACACTTCCGTGTGACCCAAGTCTAGCAACTCATCCACCAATAAAACGGAAATAAATAACCATACAAACGTTCTTAGCCAAAACATTCTCATCTGACCTTATGCTTGGAGGGTGAACTCTGAACCATTTAGAATGTAGAATTCAATCTAAATGCAATGTGCAGTGTGCTATCATCTGTCAGAAATGTGAGCTCAAAGTCAGACTTAGTCGCTTGAATCAACTAATGTTTGCATGCAATAAATGATGTTGAATGTTTCAGTAGATCCATGTATTTGATTGGTGGCTAGCTCCTCTTCCTAACTGTCTCCCGAGAACTTAGAGGGAATGCAACTGTCAATAAGGGCAGGGGTGGGATGTACTTTTTGGTATATGTTTGATACCTATGAATAGATAAGCAATATGTGGTGGCACAGGGAGAAAAGTGATAGCTCATGACTTTGATACAAATAATAATATGCAATTAAACACTAAATACACTTATTGCAACATTTTTTTTAAGCATGACAGATATAACGTGATAATTGTTACTGTACAAATTGTGTATTCTGAAACGTAATCCCATGGAAAAAGGCTTAAAAGACAGTTGAGACTACACCTCCTCCTGTAATGATGGACAAGTGTTAACTATTGAAAGACACCGCAGAGATATCGGCAGACAGAGGTGTTTATTAAAAACGCTAACCACACAGCCCCATGGTAAATAAATAAGCATGTGATAATTAAAGCTCAATACCAACACTGTGTTGTGAGGTGTTTCTCAGGTAAAAAGCCAATGAAAAGCAGCATGGCGATAAGCTGCTGCATATTTCAGCCGTGGGTTATACTGCTTCCTCTGGTGTCAGAGCTAAATGGATGACAAATTACCAAAGGAAATCTGTATTTTCCTTGATTGGAAATTGTAAGATAGGAGCTATAATGTGCTGAATCTTGTCCCAGAGCCTGGACTCCAAGGCTGTATTTATTGTATGCGGAGGGCACAGAAGTTGATGCTGGAGGGAGCACCACAGCGCTACTAGAATGTGAGCAATATTACCTAATTTCATAGCAATGAAATTTACCATCAGACTGAAATAGTTCTTCACTACATCTTACCCACAATGAAGTAAGGAAATAAGAAAATGTTTTCTCCTAACTGGACCATTTTAATGACTTTATGATTTCACATTATGTAATACAATAACATTTTGTGGACTCTCTTACTGACTCAAGTGTTATCTTTTTATCTTGCATTATTCATTTATACCACCTACTAAGGAAAGGGGATTTGTCTGTCTGTGTTAAGATCAGAACTCAGGCACACGGGACTCAAAAGCAGGACACAGCACACACAGGGAGTACATAAGGGAGACAATTGAACACAGGTGAAGCACATTAGAGTGGGGCAGGTAATCACACAGGTGGGAAATTCACAAAGGCAGGAAGTGAAGGGGCCTGAAATGAGATAAGATTTGGATAATACAAAATAAAACAGGAAACAGAAATAACTAACTTCTTTCTTCTAAGACAGCATGGAATGGTTATGGACCACTGTTCCTCTCGGCCTGTAAAGTGCTTTAAGATTGTCGTATGTGACATTGGGTGACACTGGGCTTTACAGATAAACTTGATTTGAAATACCATAGTAACATCTCTTTCATAGCAACATGATTGCAAGATGCTGTGAGCTTTTACTAACACTTTAAAACTTCCACTCTGTGCTAAAAATCAATCCCGAAATGTGTGGGGTCCAACTCCTGACATGTATCATGGAATTTTTTATGAACAGAAATAGCCAATGAGAGTGAAAGCAAGGGGCAGAGGGTCTTGTATTATTTGTTGTGTTTTCGCAAACATAAACAGTTTGGAGAGAAGCGAGACTCTTCGGGGATTCCTCCCGCTGACAGATTTTGCAATGTGTGACCTCTCAGCAACAATTAGTCATGCAGCAGGCAAACAACTTAAAGATATGTGATAACCACACTGAAAGTCATGAATTGTGAACAGTGCTGAGATCAGATGGCTTTACAAGTTGTATAGTGTCGAAAAGCAATTTAACTGGCTTTTTAACTGCTGGTGGCATCCAAAAATTGTACCAAAATGAAAGCGAGACTTATGCTGGACATGTAGGAGATGGGCAGAGATAGACGCAGTGAGAGAGCGGGATGAAGAGAGAACAAGGAATTTTGCTTCTTGACTAGCTGTGGCTGTAAACAGTTTAGCACAGCTCACTTCTGCAATACGCTGGGGCCATGTCATATGTTATGGTTGACACATGAGAGACAAGAGAGTACATCCTCTCTCTTTGTGATGATTTCATTTTGTGGATAGGTTTGATTTTCCCAAATTTTATGCAGTTTTTAAATCAGTTTTCTGTTCTGCATTCCAGATCGTACCAATTGTTTTTATTTTATTTTATGTTTTTGTTGTCCCCCTCCCAAATAAGCTACTGGGAATGCAAAAGGACAACAGTAGACATTTTAAGCTGTATGTTTTTCTTTTGCAAATGAGCTCTTCATTTGCATCTGAGTAGCTGTGACTGAAAGTGACTGATTGATCACATGTCACTCTGGACAGCACATCACAATGTGTTACAATATTTTTACACTGTTAACACCTTGCGTTAACATGTTTTTCTACCTTTTCTGGAAAAGAGACTGACACGTGTACCATAATGTGAGGTGTACATAAAGGCACGCAAACACGTGCAAATTAACATCGGGATATCTTCTCAGACAGATTACAGCTAAAATGGCATGCAACCTTTAGATGCCCAATCAGAGCTGAAACGGAGGGAAATTGCAGTGTGGGATTTACCCCGACAATGCTGTCCCAAACACCCAAAGGCATGATTTCCATACAACAACTGTGGAGAGTTGTTTTGATTGCTTTTCAATCAAGCGCGACAAACACTAATTAGATTTTTTTTGGGGGTGGGGGGCTGTGAAATTATGGCTTTGTTTTGTGGAGCGTGGATGACTGGCACTTCTCTGATAGCGCCGGCAACACGCCTCTGTTTTGCACAGCTATTTATTTTCAAAACTGTATTTTTATCTTCAGAGAGCGCGAGGGAGAAAATGTGAGCAAGGCTTTTAGTGTCATTTGTGAATGCCGATCTCGAGAGCTTTTGGTTTATTGGTTGTCTAATTTGCTTGACCTTGTCTTACATTCTTTGTTGTATTGAATCAGAAGAATGATTCAGACACAAATCGGCCGCTGATACTTCCTATTCTCAGTCTGAGTGCATTGTTCGCTGAGGCTGTTGTTGACGCTCCTATCGCAGAGCACTTTCTCACCCGTGCCTGCCACCGGTGTCAGCGTCTGTATAAGGGATGCAGACAGATAATGGACATATTTAATGAACCAATGTTCTGTTTATTTTGGTTATTTATTTTGCACCTAAGATAACACACCTCCTCTGGACAAAACTAATTTCCCAAAAAAAAAAATAATGTGACAAATGGCTGAATATGTGCTAATGAAGAGCGAAAAGCCAATTACAGCTAATGAGACAAAATGAGCAAATTTATTTATTTACTACTGCTATCACTAAAAATAACTGTTGTTTGTTGTTTAACGGTGTTTCTTCATTTTATGAAGCTTCCATATGGAGCTTCCATTTTCATTTGTTATACTGGGTCTGTTTTCAGGAAAATCCCGTATTAGTGTGCAGTGAGATTATTAAATATTTATGGCCATCATGTCCTTAACATGAATATAAAAATGTGCAAATCTGTACACAGGTTTTGTTGTCGTAGTATTGATATTTCACTGAACCATGCTGACAGGCCGAGTCGGCTCGTGGTGATATTTGCTGATAATGATGGTGTGTTTTTGCCCCGCAGACGGACGCTGCGCTGATGTACGATGCCGTGCACGTGGTGGCCGTGGCTGTGCAGCAGTCTCAGCAGATCACTGTCAGCTCATTACAGTGCAACCGACACAAACCCTGGCGCTTCGGGAACCGCTTCATGGCACTCATCAAAGAGGTAGATGTTTTTCCACCTGTTTCTGTCCTTCTTAACGTACGCACATCAAGAGATGCTCACAGAATGGCAGATGGAGAGGATGTTTAAATAAGGCCAAGGCAGTCAAGGACAAAGCGAATATGAAGTAGAAATGATTTATCATTGCATCTATTGAAATGGAAATCATTTTTCCAGTCCAAGCATTTGCACTCCCCCAGCAGAGCAGCAAATCTGAACGCAGTCTTTGCATTTTAACATTTGTCATCCAAAAGGAAAAACATTTACATTTTTGTATAATTAAACCACAGTTGGCTGCATTTGTGAAGGTGGGATGCATAATCCAGGGTACACTGTGAGAAGAAGGTTGAGATTAGACCGACTATATTTAGCACCCTATCAACCTCTATTCCTGTTTAATGTGAGTTATGAACAGAAGCCTGCAATAGAGTGGAGAGCTCGTGCAATGGAGCTCATGTCACCATGATGAACTCTCTCTCTCTCTCTGTGTCTCTCTCTTTCGCTCCTCCTCTTTCTGTGTTGCATTTTCAGTCTCATTTATTACATAATCCCTCCTTCTAATGGTTCTGGGTGTTCTGTCCCTGGATTTAAGGCTCCTTAATCTTACAGAGGGAGCATTTATGACAAAGCAGCTATTGAGCTCAATGGCTATGGAACAGAGAAGTCATCCACATTTGC
>OMNV01009705.1:0-24252 GCA_900303265.1 Brotula barbata | reverse complement strand
TTATGACCTCTCCATCAGATATATCCCACGGGTCCTCCCAACAACACGTACACATACAGCAGCCCTGCCACAGCGACTCCTGACTAAAATGGATTAGGTGCAGTTATCCACAAATGGATCCCACGGCCTCGTCTACCTCTGTCCTGTCTTGCTAAGAAGTCCGTGAGTATGATTGCAAAGGTGGAGTGGGCCTGAGTGAGTCGCTGTGATCTGTGGCGTCTCTGTTTGCCCGCCATAATTACCTGTTTTGAATTGAGTTAATAGCCATAGAGAACCGTTTGCCGTGGATAAAAGGAAGAGTATCTCACGTTCAAAGCGATGAGAGGGTTTTAACCACGCTGGGGTGTGTGTACAGGAACATGGGAGGGGGATACTACTCCTTTATGTGTTCTCGAAAGGGGAAAGAAAAAAGTTTCCTTATCAGGTATGTACTTAAAAGGATCCCACTGCTGGAAGCACACTGTCTTAGGGGAAAGCAGAGAAGGAAGATGAAAGGCTTTTGTTAAAAGTGACGCTTGGCCCAAGTTTCCTGTGCCTCGCCTTGACTCCCCTGTCCCTCCCTGCCTGAGTGCTTCACTCTCTTCCGCCTACTTTTGCTTTCTCTGCCTCGCAAAGCTGTCTTTGAGTGGGGGAAAGTAAACCCTTCTTGCCGCCTGCCGGTGTTAGATTAAATACCGAGATGGCGACAGGAAAAAGGCAGGGAGGAAAAACAGAAAAAAAGGGCTTGCCTGCCTGCCTGGGTGAGGGATGTTGGAGGAGAGTTATCAGGTTGGCGACGGAAACTGCCAGTTAGTCAGCGAGACTCCTAATCCAGTGTAGTCCAAACATGTTGCCCCAGGTTTTGGATGACACTGTAATCTGTCCAAGGGAGTTCAGGGTTGATCTAAAAAAAGAGAAGTCATCTTTTCTCTCCCTTATCACACAGACATAGGAAACTCAAGGTGCCTAAGGCCACTAATGCAATAACAACAGAATAAAATGATCTTCTTGAGGGAGGCTGTATTGGGTGCATTTTTCATAGCTGAAGTATGTCCTGCTGGAGTTAAATTCCTCCGTAAAAACACAGAGTTAACAGCGGCGTTGTAAAGAAAACATTTCCTTTCTTGTACTGTGCCCCGTGCAAATCATTAGCCGATAGTGGTCCTCATGGGCAGGGTGGTGGTGGTGGGGGGAGGAGGGGGTAATGATATGACTTCTCGGAGTTGTGAAAATTGAAGATCCGCGAAGGCATTTGGGGGCTTTGAACGACTCACTTTTTGAGGGATGTGAAGGGGGTATAAAGAAACAATGACCATTAGACTTTGTCATTCTTAACTCCACTGCCATGTCTGCCTTCCTATTCCGGACTCTGAAGAAAAATGGTGATAGCTTGCAGGCAGTGACAGTGCCCAGGCAGGTTTGCGAGCCCTCCATGAGTAAGAGAAAAAAAAAAGAAAAAGAAAAAAAAGAAAAGAAGCCAGCGCTATGCATCCTAGAAATGGGACTCAATAAGCACAATAATGTGTTTAACTTGTAAACCAGTGTGGGTGACAGATTACGGGCGGTCTGGCGGTGCGGCAAGCAGCCGACGTCTCAGCCATTCACCTTTTGCCTCTACATCTGTCCTACTAATGGGCTCCACTTTCGCTTCTCTGCCAGAGCGATAGAAACCCAGCTCCTAAAATCCTCAGGCGAAGCTCTCATTCCTCCCCTCATTCTATTTCCCAATTAGAGGAGCGGGCATGATTAGTTTATTAGCAGTAGCAAAAGCTCCGGTGAATGTGTTTGCAGATTCTTAGCCGTTAATGAGCAAATTCAAACCCTATTGAATGGACGTGGACGGGAGGGGCAGGTTATTCGCATGCATGCTCGGCTAATAATAGCATCCTAAAGACAAAAGATGGAGGAAATAGTATTATAGTGTGTGTGGGGAGGTGGGGGTAAAACAATGGAAGCCTACTGGCATTCTTAATGGCATGCTCTTTCATTTTGAAAATTGTTTCCCTTTTGGAATTATGTATGCTGCCATCTACTCCAGGGTTTGGCAAAGCGTATACACACACACACCAATGCTCCTCTTCCAGCCGGGCTTCCTAACAACAGGGAATAGAAGCAGGTCTTCAAGCACAGGAGACAGCAGTTCCACCTGTGGGAATTGAACTCCAGCGCAACCCCCTCTTTGTTTCCCTCCGCCTTGGCAGGCTTAACCACCTCCTTTACAAGCCAGGTAAATTGTTCATGAGGGCTGAGGTAAAAGGGAGGTGGGAGGTGGGTGTTTTTTCTTTTTCTTTTTTTTTTTTTGCACGATGGCTGATAAGTGCAAAGAACAAACAAGTCAGAGCATTTGTTCAACGGTGTAATCTACACATCAATTATCCTGCCGAGCTAATTAGCACCTTGGCAAACCCCAGGTACCTGAGCGCTCGCACATGCTCAACTCTTTCATGCTGCTGATCAAAAAAAAAAAGGAGAGGATTGACAGAAAGAGGGAGAGGCAGAACCCAAGGGTAGGTGGAGAAAAAGCCTTAGATCAAAATTTCCTTTTTACTTACAGTATAGGGAGACGAAGGCTATGTAGATGATGTGTATGTGTGCGTATGTGTTGTACTCCGAGGTCAAGCAAAAGGAGCTGCTCAATTATGTAAGGCATAGATAATCATACACACATCATTGGGTGCATGCTCGTCAACATATTTGGAAATCTCAGCGTCAGTGTGCAGAAACCAAATAATCATTTTATACTCAAATTATACTCAAGTAAGTATGTATAAACGGGTGTGTAGATCCAGGTATTCCCAGGGATCTGACAAATGTAGCTGTCACTTTGTCAGACCTGTCAGCTCGGAGTTGGCTGCTATTAAGACATAGTTCAATATGTGAAAGAGCCCCAGGATCTGCAGTACCCCATCTTCAGCTCCCTCAGTGTAATTAAAAGAACAGTTTTCGCTCTCCTGCGGCTAGATAAGACAGACAGGTACATTGTGAAAAAGTGCAACAGTAAAAAGGGAAACAGGACGCAAAACACCTCGACCTGCTTCTGTTTACTCCCACCCACGTCATGTATAAGTCAGGCGGCTCCAGGGGCTCGGACTGAAGCTCCTGGCGTTCGTGTCGTTTACCGAGATTTAGAGAGAGGTTAAGTTGTGTCATCTCGCTGCCCCCTTACACCTGGCGTACCTTGCCGTTGGCAAAGTATAATGCAAACACATGCACGGATGCTGTGCTAAATGGGAAGTTGTGTGGAATCTCACCTCCAGCCATTGATAATAGTGAGACCATGACCCGGGAATATGGATGAAAATTGAATGCGTTCTCAGAAGATGCATTCAGAATTTTGCTTTGCTTTTCCTCCTGAAACCCGTGTCCCCAAATAATCACATAAGATTCCCCAGAGACACTCTTATCCTGTGTTTAGCTAAACAGCTCCACAGTGGGCTGCATTGTAGTTTGACCCGTATAGGCTGTTGGGTCAAACCTGTGACTTATCAAATGTCATGTTGGGGGGGGCGAAAGAGCTTTTCTAGAGACAGTTTGGACAGTGAGGCAGTTTCCGCGGCAATAATCTTTGCTCCTGACCCCCCCTGTTTCCCTCTGGCTGGCTGCTAGCTAATTGGGTAGTTGGTAACAGTGTCAGTGAGAGTCGCCTTTCTCCAGTGGACTCTCCCTCTCTGCAAGGGCCCAGGCCACCTCTCAAGCCTGTGTGTGTGTGTGTGTGTGTGCGCGTGTGTGCTCTCTCATTTAATGATTGGAGAGAGCTGAGTTTGCCGGTTGCCTGCTGGGAGTGAGGGGCTAAGCCCCCACTCAACCTCACCCTGAAAACGCACACACACAAACGCATGCACCATTTCCTGGTGCTTATTTGATACCTGGTGGGGATGCTATACAGGTGACAAAGATCTCTGTGTGTATGTGTATGTCTGCGGGTGTGTGTGTGTGTCTGGGGGGTAACAGATGTGATTTTACACTCTCATTACCATGTGAAAGAGGCCCCACGCCCCCAGATTGGGTTGGACAGAGAGGAAGAGAAGGGTGATCCCTCACCCCTCATCCCCAAAAACCCTCCTGTGGGCCCTCACCTGGACCCCCCGCTTCCCCAATTCTTACACATGCACACACACACACACAGCCTCACACAGAGCTCTTCCTCCCCTCTGATCTTTTTAAGTCCACCTGAGGTCCCTGTCTGACCCCCCTCCATCCCAGTAGAACACACACACGCATTGATCGACCTTTAAACAGCTGGTGACTAGCAGAGAACTCATGGCCCCACCACTGCTCTGATTAAAAAATATATATTTTCTCATTCTTTGTCACTATTTTTCAGTTGATTATGTGTTTCTGGGACACTAGTGTTAATTCTTCTATTAAAAACATAAAAATGAAATGGCATGGCACAGTACTGCTGTTGTGAAGAGTTTTAAGGCCACAGTGTTGTGAGAATTTGTTGTTTTAGCTCTCAGGTGCAACTTTTCTGAGATAAAGGTGGCCCTGGCCCCGCCATAGCTGTCTAAAAGAATGCAAAACAACCTTGGCCAGATCAAACCAGTTGCCTGTGCAGCTATCTCAGGCCATACTGGATAGTTTTGGCGACCGGGTAAAGGTGAAAGTGTATTCTGGGATGAAGGCTTTCAACCCCCCACCCCCACCATGTCACTGTAACACCTGCACCACTGACCAACACTACAATGTGACTAAAAGTATTCAATGATTAATTTAAGTGGCGTTAATTTAAGATTAAGCTTTCAACCAAAAAGATTTATCCTGCCTTACTTTTTTTACTTCCTACATTTTTTGTTCTTTACCGTATTGCCACAGTTGACAAAATGAAATCAGCTTTCTGGACTTTTTCTGGATTTTAAGCATTTTTAAACGATAAACTTCAAACACTGATTCATTTTGTTTCCAAAATAGACTCACAGTATTTCAGAGAAGAAGCCTTCGTTTGTTTCTTTTTACCTCATTCTGTCTCTCTGCTCCTGGTAAGGGAAATCAGCATCAAAAGCTGCTGTTAGCCAGTAATTACAGCTCAGGTTCTGCTTAACTGTTATTAACAAAAAAGTACTGTAATCTGGCCTGGCAGTGCAATATGTTACCGTAGCTTTCTAATTAATCTTACAGGGAGCGTAATAAATTTACAATATCAGATTGGCGCAATACTGTATATAGATTTATTAAAGCTTTTAATCAGTTCTGGCAAAATTAATTTTGCAATGATTGCTTACATTTGAATTTGCATATACTTAGTGCAAGTAATTTATTTTTATAGATTCTTTTTTATTAAAATGAGGAGGCATGCGGGGGCCGTCAGCAATGAAGTATTGCCAGTTTTTGCCTCTCTGTGCTGCAAGGAAATGTGTTTTCCCAAAGTGGAAAGAAATGTGACGCAGCACCTTCTCTGAGCAGCGTGTCATTCGCAGTCCAACCTAGCTGTAATTTTACCTTTCAACAGTCGGTATGCTAACATGCAAGTTAAAACTTTGATTATGCTCTGAAATAAATTGCTTTTCTCAAATGTATTGTAAACACCGTAATTAGATTGAAATCAGCATAAATTCATGTAAAAGTACTCCAACCTAAATTATAGGCATTTTTATACTTTGTATATTGTTTATCTGAGATAGTGGATTGATATATTCAGGCATCAAAATAATTAATTTCAATAAAGTTCTCCACATTCTCATGTTTGCTTCTGATTCCCATTTCTACCTTAATCGCAGTACAGACAGAAAAGTCTTCTGTTTGTAAAAAAATAGCGGGAAGAAGCCGTCAAACCAAGAACAGTTAAGTAAGATACATAATAACATATGATATATATATATATACAGTATATATAATATGTAATATTTTAGTAGATCAATATACGTGTGGAGATTTGTTTTCATCTTCATCAGCCAGTAGGCTGCGATATCATACCCTTTCTCCATCTTGATAAGAACCTTTGACACCTTTCTAAAAGCTTAGACATAAACTCCTCTCCCTCCCTGTTTTTCTCCCTTGTTATCATTCACAATTACACAAAAACACACACACAGAAATATATAAACACCCCTTTGCATGCACACACTCACTCACACACACGCACACACATACACACTCAAGAGCGGTGTAGCGCTTCCAGGGCAGATAAGAGTGATTCATAAACAGATGACGCCAAAGCAGATCTATGTGCTATCATGGCAGTGCTATGCACAATACTGCAAATACTGAGGTCTGCGTGCTCATGTACACACACACACACACGCAGGGAGACTTACGTATACACACACCTCAAGCGATTTCCATATTGTACAAGAGCTGATAACAGAGGGCCAAGGCCATCATGTTGGCACACACTGTGCCCCAAAATCTAACTCCATCGAAACTGATAGCTGGCCCCGTGATTGTCATGTCAGTAGATTCCAGTACCTGAGTGTGTATATGATTTGTGTGTGTATAAGTATATGTGTGTATGCGTGCGTGTTCTTTACACGTATATGTGTGAAAACGTGCATTTCTATTTTTAAGAAAATGCGCGCGTGTTGTTCCGTTCTGTGTGTGTGGGTCTATTTTTATGAATGCATCTTGCTGTGTCCTACGTGTATTTCTACGTATGTGCGCTAGTGTGTGTGCATGTAGGGTGTGGACCTATGGCATTGGGCCACGGTGTCCCTTTGAGACTGGGCAGGAGGAGAAGTGGAAAGGGAGCGAGAGAGAGAGAGAGAGAGTGTCCTGTGAGACTGTGGACCATCGAGAAAGAGGAGCGATTTAGATAACAGTCTCTTATGGCACACATATTTTTACATAAGCATACACACACACAGCCGCTGCTATCGGAAACACATTATTATTGGAGAGAGCAGACAACAGGAGAACCTGGTAAGCACCCTGTGTTAGGCTCTTATATTTTTCTACTTCCCCAGGGAAGAATTCCTGAATGAAATCTTTTTGTTAAAGGTAAACGTTCATTTCCCCCAGTGGGAAAGAAACTGAAGTAAGAAGAATTCATTACAGCAAAAATAAATGCAGGTTGTAGGTGAAGGCTTTGTGATCTGCGTCGTGGGGGGGAAAATCAGCAGTGAAACGATGATTAAAATGATTGATTAAATGTACAACTAAACCACAAAAACATTAAAATAACAAATGGTACGGCTGATATTGCATGTTTTTATAATGTTCACTTACAGAGTGCTAATTTTGTTATCTTATGGTCCTGACCAGTGAGAGGCAAAGCACAGAGTTAAAAAATTAAAACAAACAAACATTTTTTAAGAGGGTTTGTTACTGATATCTGTATGTTATGCCATGAATACTCTCCCGCAAACAAAGCTGTAAACAATTATAGCAACACAAATTCCATACGTATGCTTTATTAGCGGTGTTTTAATGCGGCCCGTATTGACGTGCAGCTGCGCTTGTCACTGTATGTGCTGCTGCTGCTGCTGCTTCTATTTTACAATTTACATTTGCACAGTAGCATTCACAAAGCCCCACAAATTTCAGATAGTTTAAAGCTCTCCCTCTCAATTGATGCAGCTCGCAGCATAAAAAGAGCCTTTATAGTGGAGGGGAAATTAGCGATGGTCTCCCTTTATGTGTGTGAGAAGCACTACTTTGCTTGCGACAACTCCAAAACTGGAAGCAGTTCACCCAGCAAACAGTCTCTCTCTCTCTCTCTCTCTCTCTCTCTCTCTGCGTGTGAGTGTGTGTGTGTGTATTTGGTTAGTTACAGTAATTACGGCCCAATAACTGACAGCCAAAACCAGGCAGGAGAAAGTAGAAGGGGCTGTTTTCCTCCGCCGTGCGCAGCCTTGCTACCGAACATCTGCTGAGAGATTTGCATATTAATTAACCCATATTAACTCTAATTATTCTGGGAAATTATCAAATAAATTAAATTTTCTAATTTTAACCGTTTTTTTTTTTTTTGTTATTGGTTTTTTTGCTTGACGTGTGTCATGGTTGCATCAGGAGGTGGTGGTGGGGGGCTCACCTTAGAAGATAAAAAAAAAATATATGCATTTTTTTTTTTTTTTGTGTTCCCTCCTTTTCCTCTTCCTCACTGAGCCAACCTGGCTCTCTTCTGTTCTTCTTCCTCTTCTGTGAATTCTCTCTCTCCCACCACTCTCCTGGCCTGGGAGTCCTGAGGGCAGCCAGGGGAAGCTTTTGTGTGTCTTTTTTATTCTCTCTCTTTGGCTTGTGTGACGAGGAGGATGGAATGGGACGGGATAGGAAGGTGGGGGTTACTACGAACATTTGTTGGAAGCAGGAACATGTGTGAATGGGGGCGGGAGGTGTGTGCGTGTGGGGGGCACAGATGGTGGATCGACGCAGGACCGAGGAAAGGTGGGACCTCTGAGCTGTTGAGCAAACCTCAAAGCTTTCACTGACTGCATCTCCCTCCCTCCCTCAGTCTCTCTCTCTTTATCTCTCACTCTCTTCGTTCTCCTTCTCCCTCCCTCCCCAGCCTGTTGCTTGGGCCTCCTCTGCAAATAAATGGGACTATAATTGAATTAGAGTCAGGGCTACCGTGAGGGTCTCCTCATGGACAAAGCCCAGCAGCAGTTTGACGGATGGTGACATGCAGAATGAGGCCAATCCGAGTGTCAATCCCAACGTCCCAGCGCATTTTACTTTACGTCTGAGGGGTTTTCTCAAATTCTGGAAATTCTCAGATTTTGCCGTTTTGTCCTGAAAGAAACCAGAATTTGAGGTACGACGTACTTGGATATTATTATTATTATTAGTTAACTCAATGTCTAAAATAAAATCTACATTTAAATTGTTAGAGGCCTTCAGAAACACATAATCAAATCTGATACACACACACACACACACACAGACACATTCTTGTTTTACTTTTCAGCTCCACCATCCCCCTATATGTAGTTATACACATGCACACATACTGCCCAGACACACCAACACACACACACACATACACACACACACACACACACACACACACACACACTCCCAGGTTGGTTTACACTTCACTGGGTTTTCACCATTCATCGTCTCTCCCGAGTCGCCCCCTCCCCTCCCTCTCTTTCTCTCTTCAGAGCTTTTGTTTGCCCTCTGCCACTGTCCTTTCACCGACTTGGCCTGACTTTGCCCCTTGTGCTCCATCACACCATTATACTGAGACAAGATAGCACAAAATATCCAAACACGTTTGGTATTCTTTTGTCTATCTTGACTTAAGATTCAGTTCACTTTGAAAAGGCTTTAATATACCCAGTTTAAAGAAAAATCATTGCCTAATGCTGGTGATTATTGTGAGCACATATACATATACATATACAGTATATATACAATTTGTTAAACAAGCTCCAGAGTCAAAGTCCGTTAAAAGCCTGGCGCATTGTTTTTATCTTTAAAAATTCAAAGAATCTGGATTGTAATTGAAATTTTGCAGCAGGAACAATAGGAACAGGGTAAATTGTTTGTTCTTATTTTACATCATCAGCAATTTATTTATTCAACAATTTGTGTATATATGATTTTATTACCCAACCGTTCTAAAGCCTTTTTTCAAAGTTCCAAATTTTAATACAAAAATGTTGCTTAAATGTTTTACGTTTTAATGTATGTCCTAAATCAGAAACATTTAAAACATTTGCATCTGTACTTTAAACAAAGGTTAACTCCAACTCAGTTCTTTATAATCCTGCAAAATTCCTGAAATGCCTTTGGTGTATTACACCTCAGCCTACGTTGAACAGTGACTTTTGTGCTTAAAAGTGCACACAACCTTTCCATGTCCACTTCTTCAAATTGGAGCCGTTCCAGTTTTTTTAGGCAAACAAAAAGGAATAAAAACACCAATTTCAATTGAAGTGAACAGAGAAATGCCACATATGCCCATAAAATCTCCAACCTTATTGGCTGAATTGCTGGTTGTTATTTGAAAATGAAAACATAGTTTGGAGGTGTTCATCAGACAGCATGAAAACTCAGTCAGCGAAGTGCTTAAACTGTTGCAGACAGGAACAATGGCAGACAAAAGGTCATCATAAGAATCCGCTTCGGCTGGCCGTAGCCACAAGGCAGCGACCTCGCTTCCACCTTAATGTCCACACACACACACACACACACACTGAGCCCTCCTGCTTCCCCGTTTCCCTCACAGCCATCCAGGTGATCCGCTTGGCTCACATTCACGAGACAGGGAGCGAGCGCGAGCAGTTATCGTCCAATAGGGAGAATGTCCTGGCTCATTATCGGTGTAGGAGGGCGAGTGTGTCACCTGGAGCTAAGCCTCGACACTCGACTAAAAAGTCAGCCGGGGTTAGCGTGAGAGCACGAGCGTGGGTGTTATTCATTTCCCCTGCAGCCATCACCTCCACCAAACAGAAAGATCTCTCTCTTTCTCTCTCTGTCTGTGAGACTGTAGCAGCAGGAAGGGCTTAGTGCAGCCTCCTTGGGGCTCTGGATGGCTACTTTGGGATCGTTAAATAAATGTGATTATACCTGTTGGCGTTGTGAAATGGTTTTCTGGGGCGCAGTGCAGGTGGAGCACCTCTGAACTTGGGTTTTACAGCTGCAGGAGGAATGATTTCTGTGTTTTAACACATCACAAATTGCCTGAAAAGTTAGCAGTTTTTTCGAATTTAGACCATGCAGATTTACTCTGTTTTTCATCTATGAATTTCAGGTGCTTTATCTGACGAATCAAAATATACAGAATAAAAAAAAAATGCAAAACGCTTGTAATTCCAGAAGAGCTTTATGGGTTTAAGTTGTGGCAGCATTAAATAAAAGCATACACACCGTTCGTACAGAGTGCGTTAGCTTTTTTCACTCAGATGCGTGGGGTCAACATCAAAGGCACGTGTCAATGAACATGGTGTGACAAGGTGTACACGAAGTAAGTCGTGTCGGCGTTTTGAAGTGGTGATTATTACTGAAACGTTAAAGGCATTTTAGATTGACGGAGCCATTCAGTCACTGTCCGACCTGCTGTAATTGTCAGACAGTTTGGACTTTCTGGTCCCAAATAAATTCTTGTGGCTTCTCCGTATCTGTAGAGCTGTCACAGCTTAAGTATGGCCTGTGGCATTGTTTTTTTCTTCTTTATTTATCTTCATCAAAGAAATGATGAGATTTTAATAAGAATCTCTCCTCTTTGCTCTCTCCAGCTGTCATTGCTGGTGCTTCTAGGCATCCTAATCAATATACAATATTCCTCTCCTCTCTATAGTTTTTGTGAGTGACAGAATAATACCAGGTCTGTGAAAGGGTTATGTCAGATAGTTTCAAACCCAGTATTAAACAAGAATTGGACTGTTACATGTGTCATTTTAATTATCTGCACAACTCGAGTCAGACACTCGTTTGATTTACCTCAAACGGCGGGAGAAACAATCAAAAGGAGAAAAGAAAGCCTGCGATATCAAACAGGTAGCAGGTAAAACGTCGGCCGTGATTGCTTTTGTTCAGGGTGACACATAAGGTAAGAAAGAGAGAGGAGAGGCGTTGGAGAAGTAAACATTATCTTTCCTTTGTCTTTCTCAGCGGCAACACAAAAGGCTGATTAGGAGCGAGGTTCGGGGGAACAAAATAACTGCCTGCGAAATATTAGTAGGTTAGAATTACTTTGTTGGGTGGCACAATACCAATAGATGCTTCACGCTCCGAGAGAGAGGCTCCTGTCAGCGATGGCACCTAAACAATGGCGGCTTTCTTGACGTTCACACTGTGCGTTTGACTTGACAAGCGCCCCACTGTCATTTTGCCTTCTCGGAGGTATACATTGAATGCTGAGGCGACAGCTGACGCTTGGAGAAGATTGCGTCTACAGTAGCTTTCAGAGACAGTTCAACGCCCCCCGCTTTATTTCACACTGAAACTTGCCAACAAGACGTCACAAGAAACTTAGAAAAAGAATATCAGCAGGAGTTAATATTGTTGAAATTGTTTGACAGACAAAGAAAGGAGTCTAACCTAGCTTCTTAAGGACTTCTTTTGCATTTTGAAGACTGAAATTTTCACTCATGCCCTTTTCAAAGTAAGAAAACCTTCAGAATTCAGAACTGTTGTGGTGACTGGTTTCTCTGCGCCTCGTTCCCATCGCCTCCTATTTCTACAAGTATTGGAGTCAGGACGGTGCATTTTGCTGCGGAGGATGTGTCATACAACAAAAAGAAGCTCCCTCTGCCCTTTTATTGGGGAAGAATGGTCCCTTTAAAACCTGTCCAGCCTTAGATAATTTCATTCAGCCTGCGCCTACTTTGCCGTCATTGAATCTGCATCCAAAGATCAGGTTCACAGCGACGGGTTGATAGCTTCCCAAGCCTCCTGGCCTTTTGTTCTACCAACCCCTCCTCTGAAAGTTGGGGGAGAGAGGGAGCTGATGGCACATTGCTAAGAAAAGTTCAAAACCTCTTGGGTGACGCAGTTTTTGAGAGCTTGAGGAATAACAAAATTTGCTTCCATCGTTTTCGTATTGGAGCAAACAAAGGATGTCTCTGCTCTTATGGAATGATAGATGACTGAAGCAAACCGCGATGAGAAACTGGGTCTTGTTTCATGACACTTTAACTGATTTGATCCTCAAGGCCACATTCACATTAAGCTGAAATTGGAAAAGTCATCAGTGCAGACATGGCCCTCGTTTTTTTAGCTTTAAAAGTGAAAACTTCAGGTAATGATTTTCTTTTTACAAAAATGAACAAGTAACTTTTCAAATGGAGTCTCTCTCTCTCATACAATGAAAGCATAATACCAATTGTACCAAGGTGGACGTGGACCACCCAGGAATTCCTAACGTCTCTTTTCACTTGTGGCTCTCTCTTTTTTGTCATGTCCAAGGAGCATTACTGAGTCTGAACTTGCCTAAACCCTTGTGATCACACCTCTTGAAAAGGTTTTGTTTCCTCCGTCGATTGGTATTCGAGGCAGGTCACCGCACCCACCACCTCCCACTCCCCAGCCCCCATGCGCACCCTGCCCGCTACCCTTCCCCCCTCCCATGTTTGACATCCCGTTTTCATTTTAATTTGCACCTGTTGTGCAGTTGTTCACAGAAGGCAAGTGGGGACCAGTCAATCGTATGGAGACGTGTTAGGAGGAGACGTGGAGAGGCTTATCTTTGGATATGTATAATGACTCAGAAAAGTCATGCATGTGTTTCATCTGTTTGGTGCTGTGGGCTGTGCAGTTCAGTGGGTAAAGAAAGTCAGGCACTGGGAAGATTTTCTCTCGGTAAGTCTAAGAACGGCACACAACTGCCATAATTAGGATTGTCGATCCCTTGAATGGTTACTTGGACTAAAACATACAAGGAATGGTGCATATTTGACACTTTTCATGTACTTTCAAACGCCACAACAGAAATCTGTCACATTTCACCAAAGAATCATGGAACACAACCCTGGCTGGCTGCTCTTTCATTACTCATAAACGAAAATTCAACATTAGAAAAGCCTCCGCCCCTTCTCTATGGGTCGCCCATCCCTGATTGGCTCTTACCACAGAACATTCACGCAGGAGCTGCCAATGAGGTGTGGCCCTATGTGATGCCATGCTTCTGGCTCGCCTAATGCTCCATCTGTATTGCCCCCAATAAGGCCTCTGACGTCCTTTATGCCACGATTTACGTTGCGGTGAGTCGACTCTGAGGACCTGCCGATGGCGGTGACTAATTTGCATGCGAGCCACCTTTGATTGAGTTCACAGCCCTTATTTACAGGCTGTCTATTTTAAGAAAAGCAGGCATATGTCTGGGACCCAAGTGTTAGAGAAGCAGGCGGGCCCTGGCTGATGCTGCTTAGGAGTTATGAATGTGTGCGCGCACGTTTGTGTGGGAGGGGGATATGTATGTCAGCCTTCCTCCTTGTATTTCTCTGTGTGCCTGAAGGCCCTGCCGTATCTTTATATTTTTATATGTTAAGAAACATTTACATTAATTTTCATGGTTCAGCGGCGATGCAGGGTACATGTGATGAATATTCTAAATTACTTCAGGTTAAGCCTTTTGTATGCATTATGCCGACATTTGTAACATTACATGTGCTATGCGGAGCATCTCAAACGTGACGACTATGCTTCCGAGCAAAGCCTTCCTGAAAGGTGCAGCTCGTTGGCATCTCAGGCATCCTAGCAGGACTGGAAATTAGTGGCTATTTTAGTTCACATCTCCTCGACAGCTGTCTGCCCTCCACTGTGGTTCACTCACAAATTCCAGTCGTGGATGCTGTAATTGGGGTGTAACCCACAAAAAAAAAAAAAGACATCGCCTACGCCTTGGATGGCGTCGTGATGTGGGATGACCTTTTAATCTGAGAATAAGAGTGTTTCCAAAAAATCCTGATTCAGATCACTGTCAGTTTGTTTGTTTTTACAGTTTGATCGTTTGGCTGTTATTTGCAATAGTTAAACGCTCAAATTAAATGATTACTCAAAGATTTAATTCAAGGTGTAAACTATAACTGAATGTTCTAACGTTAATGCCAGTTTGAAATGGCTAAATCCACAATAGTGACCGGATTTCTTTTTCTCTCTCTTTTTCTGTCTGTCCATAAACAGCACTGAACTATGAAAATGTGGTAGAGACGGGTTCAGAGACAGAAGAGGACGACAAGCTGCCAGTGTCTGAGGAAGACCCCCTGATCAACGGTACTGGCAGCCCGGCCAGCCTCACCAACCCAGAGGCCTCACCGCGGGCCGAGAGCCACGGCCTGCTGACTAAGGAAGAGGAGGATGACGAGATGCGCGACAGCGGCGTGGAGCATATCTGGCCTGACAACGACATGCTGAGTGCGTCGGTCGACGGTACTGGTGAGCGTCTGCTTGTTGCTTGGGAATCAGTCTGTAAAAAAAAACAACAACCCCATTTTGAGTTTTCAAGTATAACTCCCGCTATGAATCAACAAATCAATGTCAGCTATTTATTTCTGTATTGATGTGTTTCTTTCCCTCTCAGTTTCATTATATTTCTTTGTTATTTTATGTGTAGCACTTTGAACTGCATTTTGTCTGGTGCTATATGTATAATTTATTGTTATTGAGTCATAAACACTACTACTACTACGACTGCTACTGCTGCTAGTACTACTAGTACTAATATTAATAATAACATAAAAATAATTAACCACGTAAAGATAACAACAGGACTTTAGGAAATGGAAATAAAAACAATTTATATCCAAAACCATCTCTCCCACCCGTAATATCACTTTGATGAGGCGGATAGCTCATCCCAAATCTAATTTGATTGGAATAATTTATGTCTTGCCCCAAATGTTCTAAGGTTCAATTCAAATAAGCAGATTATTATCATCCTCCTCCAGACTGTTTTTTTATTATAGAAACACATAATTCCTTGGCCCTAATAACCTTAATTCATGTTAGCTTTTTTGCTTTCTTGTGGATGTGTACACATCGTGCCTGTCACTGGATTGTCTTATATGGTAAACCCCACCCATCTGGCACCCAAGCAGACTTAAACAAACTGCACAAAGCGTTTAGCAAATACCGCTTGAGCCAGGTCTGACAGCGAAGCCCCGATGAACCCTCAGCAGACAGACATGATAAACAGTTTCTCCAGGAGCCCAAGCAACATTTGGTTGGTACTTAGAGAAAGTCCTACGCTGAGCCAAACAACGAAAAATATTTACTGTAACGTACAACCTCACAAAAACATCCCAGGAGCAATGAAATGAAAAGGGAAAGAGCTGATATGAGAGCGATTCTGAGTTTCAGTCTGCAGACTTTACTCTGGTGATTTTTAGCCAACTCAATCTGTGTCACTGTTTATTGTATTTCACCATCAACCACCAATGTTGACCATAAAGCCTCAGATATCATCCCCAACAGGCTGCTTAATCCCATCCAAGCAGGTGACACCTTCCCAAAGTACAACTTGACGGACTTATCTTCTTTTATTGAGCAACCCAGATAGCGGGGGCCTGGTCACGGATGCTTGAAAGATAAATACTTTTAATTAGAGGGCAGGGTATAATCATTAAAGGAATCCAGACTGCTGCAAAAAGTCATTAACAATCTTAAATGAAATTTTTATTTTTATGATAGCCATTTACATGTATAATAAGAGTCAATGATTCTTGGAAGCATGTGACAGGAACAGAGTATGGCGAGAAGTCATGTAAGACAGCCCATTTAAATGAGCCGGGCTGCGCTATTCATTTCTGCTAATGAACTAGCTGTGCAGAGTGCCGAAAAACGGAGGAACGTTCAGCAGTCTTAAATTTTAATATGGGGGAAAATTGCACATTTATTAGGGAGGGAGGGGGGAAAAACTTGGTGGATATCAACATTTACTTCTCCTAAATAACATTTCTGCTTTTTGAGAGGAGGGGAAAGAAAAGACAGCTTCGTAAATAAATCAAGATAAAGGATAAACAAGCTGTCGTTCCATACGGTAATTGTTTATTTGATAAAGACCTGCGGTGCCATAATGTCTGTAATTCAACTATGTTGCAATTCCCAGATAATATACTTCTTGTGTGATAAAGTGTCTGCCATATTTCGGAGAGCAAGTCAAGTTCATTAGAGCGTTTGGGAGTCTCTTTCCCAATCTTGCGGGTGCTGTGTTTCCCAGCCTTGTTATTTTTTTTTCTTCCCCGGTGCCTAAGTGTCTACAGTGATACCTCAGCACATAGCTTACGCCTGAGATAAGCAAGGCTTTCTCCCTCCTGAGTCGGACTGATTTGGTCTGCACTCCCCTATCAAGAGTTTTGCACAGGTCTGAAAGTGAAGGGAATCATTCTGATGCAATTTGTTGAAAACAAAAGTTTGGAAATTACAAGGGAAACAACCTGGAAAATTATAAAAAAGTTTAAGTTAGTTTTCATGTCCAGGTTCAAAAGTGCCATGCAGGAAAGAAAAGAAACAAAAAAAAAAAAGTTTCTCGCTGAGTGTCTTCTGATTCCAGGGCACAATCGGAGTCTTGTCAGTGTCTGGCGTTGTCCTTGACATTCCTTCATCCCACAGTGCTGCTGGACACGATGTGCTGGAAAGCATGACATCATTATCACTGACAGACATTTTCAAATAAATCACCTGCATTCTGCCTTCGCCCTTGTCTCTCCAGTTTAAAGTCTTCTGTAGGGCGTCAAGGGGGATTTTCTAATTTAACCCATCATCTGATTTTTACGGTAAAAAGTAGAAATGGTTGTGAAATTACGTAAGAAAAATAAGATGAAGCTCTCTTTGTGTTGAGTCAGCTGATAAATTGTTTTGGTGATATTCCGTGCAGAATTTGGCCTTCGTTAGCTATCTACTGGTCAGTGTCATCAACGTTTGATAAAATTAAACCTCCTGTTTTCTTTACACGTTTAGCATGCATGTTTTTGTGTAATTAACTCATCGTTTAAAGGCTCATTGTGTCCCAGACTTCCCTTTACTTGGGAGTAAAATCAGCATTTCAGGGGCTTTTGCCAAGAATAAAAATCAGAGGGAAACACTCAGCTGTATTTTTTGGCCATTGGCGCTGAATATCTGCAATTGGCAACTTCAGTCTAAAAATATCAGTATGCGCATTAGCTTTCACAACTTTTCCTAATCAAACCTTGCCCTTACGGTAAATGGAGGTTTTCTGTCATAATATATTAATTTCTCTTTGGTGTGTGAGGTTGTTTTCATTACTCGCATAGAATGGATCCACTCAAAAAGAGGGTCGATGTATATACAAAGGCGAAACCTTTAAAGCGGCCATGACTGC
Organism: Brotula barbata; assembly: GCA_900303265.1. Taxonomy (NCBI): domain Eukaryota; kingdom Metazoa; phylum Chordata; class Actinopteri; order Ophidiiformes; family Ophidiidae; genus Brotula; species Brotula barbata. The sequence goes on along the minus strand of OMNV01009705.1, from coordinate 6,611 downwards.
GTTTTGTTCCAGCCATAAAAATAGGAATGTTTTCAAAATAAACAGCATCAGCGGTGCAAAGAAAATAGGAGGAATTACGGTCTGGCCAAGGTATTCTGGCCTCCTCCTGCGTCCAGGGTTGCCTCAGACTCTTCAAGGAGGTGTATACCTTACCGCCTCAACTCAAGTGTGATTTACAACGGACATAACACTCACCATTTAGCGAACACTTTTATCCAAAGTGCTTTCCACGACCAAGAATGCACATATTTGTGGCACAATGACTCCGGCGCAAATCAAATTCCTTAACATGGAGCTATTGTGACATCCGCAACAGAAGAAAAATAAAAAACACAATGCAACTGGCACAACATGTGTGTTGTACATATGAAAACATTTACTTGTTCTTTACAACATGGGACACACGTTTCACGTTAAAGTTCCAGTTCCCATGTGATTACAGCCAACTGACAGGCGAGAACAGGTCCATGCAGATTTTTTTTTCTCTCAGATCTCATGTGACAGTTTCTACATACGATGTGAAAATTTCACTTTGCAGTTTTTTTTTTTCCCCCCATGTAAAAAATGCTTTCACCTCTCTCTTGCTATTTCATGTGACAATATGAGCATCTGTGAGAAAATACAGATCATATGGGAAGAAAAGGATTGACAGCTATAAAAGAAAAGATATGGAATGGAACGTTTTGGTGGTTTTTTCTCAGTTTTTTTTTTTTTTTTAGGCTTTGACCTCAACGGGATTCAGGCTCAGAGAGAGAAATTAAGGCAGGAAGCTTTGTCCCATGTGGCTGTGGCACAGCATTGGCATGTAGCGTATGTGAGGTGTACGCGGTATTAGCCTACCTCCTGCTGGAAGAATCCGTCTCTTCTTGTGACCACAGATAAGAAGAAAGGTTTCCAAGGTAAACAGGGGAGAGTGCAGGGCCAGTAAATCCCACTGGTCACCCCCCTTGCGTCAGACCCAAAGTATGCAGCCAAATTTGATTACCCAAAGCAAACAGCGTGCCCTACGAGAACACAGAAATGTGAGGGAGTTTTCACCATGTTCCACGTGAAGGGGGAGGTTTGCATACATGCTGATATCTGATACTTGTGGGTATATTTTAATCTGCGGCAGGGTTTTTGTTTTGTTTTGTTTTTTTTAAATCTCTTTTGTTTTGTCACGGCTTAATTTATGTTGTTTATGTGGGTTTGATGCTATTTGGCACAGACGCAAAAGTCCTCTGACATACAGGAAAAGAGAAGAAAGAAGAGAGAAAAAAAAGATTGTGCAGGGGAAAGTTAAACTAGGACATATCCCTGTAGAAGAGTCTGTCATTATTCTCCCAAGCCATTGACAGAGGTATTTATCATTTCACCACAGAAGCCAGATCTTTAATTTCAAGCAAACCCCTGAATTGTGAGTTTTAGCAGGCAGCCATATCTATTAAGTTTATTATTCTGAGCCAAATAAAAAAGCTTGAGTAGGGTCATGTAATCAGGACAAGAGTATTATCAACAATACACCCACCACCTTTCCTTCAACATGCAAGCTATGTAGGCGCTCATCCCATCCTAGTTTAATAGCCAAGGGAGAGTTACATCAGATCCTGATGTGGACTCTTAAAAAGTCTTTTCTTGACAAAGCAACACTTGTGACGTCCTTACAGGAGGAACAGAGCAAGAACAGATGTGGGCGAGGCACACAATGCAGATATTTTTGTTGTCTTTTTTTCATGCAGAGCCCCCGTATTCTCGGAAGCACCTTGATTTAGTTTTGACAGATGAGGCAGGAAGGAGGTACCGGGCGGTGACTCAAGCTGACTGTCCAGTGCGTGTCCTCTTGTCAACGTGGAGGGAATAGATTTGTCCAGAAGTAGGCTCTCCCTTTTGTTTACGAGCCTGTCAGTTGGTCACTCCACCGTTTATTTACAACCGCCTCACCTGTGCCAGGACAATATCTGCCCGTCTGCATCCGACTGGGTGCCATTATCCTGATTGGCAGTAAGAAGCCGTTCTGTTTAGAATAACGCTCAACGTGGGTTGGTGGACGGAGCGCTGGAGTTAACTTAATGGCCGAAGGATTTACTATCTCACCTCCTTCCTTTTTTCCCGCTTGGCTTCGGTCTAACATGACTTGGCAAAAAAAATAAAAAAATCGGACTCTCTCGCAGTGCCCACTGAGGTTTGACCAAACCAATGAGGTTATTTCTGCCTCGTACTGGTGGTACAAAAACTTTTCATTTGCAGTTAAGGGTGGTGCTCTTTGTGTAGCCGCATCGTTGAAGTGAGGCGCTCGCATTCTGCCGAGGGTCGAGGGAATAAAAATGTGTGCGCTCACAGTCATCCAAGCGGCTTTGGATAAAAGCATCCACCAAATGACATATGATAACGCTGCCGTGATCCTGCATGCAGAGGATTGCAGCAGCGTCACTGCCAGGGAGTAATAAGCTCAGCCTGTGTGTTGGCTGGGGCTCTATGATTGCTCAGGTGGATGTGCTCCGTGTGGTATTTAATCGCTCTGTTTGGCAACCCGAGCTTTCTTTGCTTCCTCCCCCCACCGCTTGTTGTCATGTTAAAGGTAAATAAGTCACTGTCTGGCCCCGATGATAGCGTTCATTAAGCATGCCAAACAATGCACAGCGGTGCTTTTATTGCTTTCCTCATACCTTCCTCTTCTTCTTCTTCGTCTTTTTAAATGCCTCATTGTCAGTTTGCTTGCTAAAGTGCTCACTCAACCGCCTCCCTGCTAACCCATTTTGTTTCTCCCCTTTTCTGTGTGTTTGCAGATGAAATGAAAGATGATTTTGATGCTCTGGGGCCTGATGCCACTCTGCAGTCGGTTGGAAATGGTACAGGTGAGTCCGCCGAAGATTGGAGATTTTTATAAGCCTTTAATTAAAAAAAAGTATACAAAATACTGAATCAGAATAGAAGCTTTGCTTGCCAACTATGTGACATACAAAGAATGTGACTTCGTTTTTTTCTCTTGTTAGACAGAAATAAGAGTATAAATTAAAAATGGGATAGAAAATTGTGCATGAATAAAAAAATTGGATTCACCCATCAGAGACAAACATAGAACAATTTTGTCATGTTATCGTGCATTGATCAGACAGTGTGAATATTTTGTGGATGTAGTGTTGTTCAATGGAGGAATATAAACTCTGTCTGAGACAACATGAAATATAAGATGTATACGTAAGAACAAAGAGTTTGAACAATGTTCCTGAGGTGGAAATTGTCCCTGAGTAGATGTGCTTGTGTGCTTTCTCCCTCTGGATGTTGAATGTGTCTTGGACAGACTTCAGTTCACTGCGTTGCTTTTTCCCTTTGTGCCGAACACGACATTCTGTCTCTGTTGCTTAAGTTACTACAAACTTTAAAATAACCCAAACAAAACAAACACGTCCACAAACTATAAGCTGTAATTAAAGGGAAATCTTGGTCTGCTGACTCCACACTTACCCAGAGTTCATTACTGTTACTACACATATCTCTGCACCCGGGCCACCAAGACAAATCTCTGTGTGTTTATTGCACCCAGCAGTTAAAGTGATTCTAATTTTTATTGATTGCAAACCTTATGTTTAGTCGTTTGTGTGTCTTAGTGAGTGTTTGTGTCCCATTGCCTGCTGTTGGTGGAACCAAATCCGACCTGCCATTTATCATTAAGCCAACAAAGCTGATTTCCAGCCACATACCCCTCCCAGGTCTTAGACTCTCCCTTCCATGATATCATCCTGGCCACCCTGACAATTGGCCCCTGATGCTGTTATGGTAAACCAGGCTCACCCCACAGAACGCCAGCCCTGTCTCAAAAACCCTCCCTTCAGCTTTAATTACTATTACTTTCTGCTGCCGCTGGTGTTTTCTTCTTCTTCTTCTTCTTCTTCTTCTTCTACTTCTTCACTTTTTTCTTTCTCTCGAAAAAATTTCAGCACAGCAAATGTTTTCCATTTTGACTGCTCAAGGAGTTTTGGAAACAATACTGTGGCACCGCTGTCAAAGCCCCGCCACTAGATCACATGTGATTCTGTTTAAAGGCATGAGCAGTTTGATTACGTCCCCTCCGTGCCAAACCACACATTGATCCAGGTGATTTCCGCCTTCGCTGAAAGGAGAGTCATATGGTCATATAGTGTTCGTGCCGCTCATGTGGTTTGAGGAATCAAATTTTTATTCCTAGGTCACTACTCTCCGTTTCTGTCAGAGTTGGAATCCACAAATTCCTTAAATGACAGTTAAAGCACAATCACCATATTCGCAAGTCTCACAATTAGGTCAGCAGTCTTCAAACAGCACAAAGAATCATCTAATGAGAATGCTTCAAATTATTCTATCACAGTTATCAAAAGCAATGCATTGGCACCGATGACATTTCGGTGCCATTTTTGACAACCAAATATCTGCTACCTTGACCTTTCACAAATTGGACTGCAAAGTCATCACGGCCTAACAAATGGCTCTTTAAACCTCACCTTGGCTTGCCGTCTAAAAGCCTCATTAACCGATGAAGTCTGATGAGACGTCACTTGGTTTTGGTTCGTCTGTGTGATACGATAACAAAACAGCCCGTAGAATCTCTTCAGGTTGTGAATTATGTGCGTGCGTGTGTTTGCATGTGAGTTTGTGGCTTTGAAGGTCCGTCATCCCCTTGACTAATGAAGGTTGCTGATTTCTTTCAGCTTGGGTTTTGTTTTTGGAGGCAGCTATCAGCACGCCACAGCTTAAGAGTTCCCCAGAACAGAGGGGACGGGCAAATAATTTGCAAAAACGTATTGTGTGGCCTCAGCACTTTGGCTGGCTTAAGATACATTCTGCTACGGCAAAGCACGTCTCTTTCTCTTTTTTTAATCTCCTTTTTCTGCACTGTGTTGTGGTTTGGCCGTGGTAATCTGTTCAACACAGAATCAACAAAAGCCACAGTCTCTTGATTGACCTTATATGTGAAAGCCGATACAGAGAAACGTGGCTGCTCTGTTGCTGATTAAGCCGTGCTAGTGAACGTACTGTATATATGTAAGTGTGTCTGTGAGTGTGTGTGTGTGTGTGTGTTTCCTTTTTGTAAATGGACAAATGTGCCTTAGAAAACTGAAAATCTGATTTTATGTGATGAGCAAATGAGCTCATAGAAGTTTGTTTCCATGCGTTGCGCGGCGGCTTATGTTCAGCACGTATGGTAGCACGTTATCTCCCCGTGTTCAGATCTGACTTGCGCTCGGATTGAGTTACAATTCTTATTTTAGCCACCATGTCGTGACAAGCAAACCCAATAATTTAGATGTATTCTCCCCAAAGCACGCCTGTAATGTTTTAGGGTGGCTGTTCTCATCGCATTTCCACTAAGATGTTCCCAATATCCTCCTGTAAGACATTTCTCTGGGGAAGAAATGAATCCAATTTATTCCTCCCCCTCTCTCGCTCGTGCTCTCCGTCTCTTCCTCTTCCCTCCTTTCTCCTTCACCATCTCTCTCTCTGTCTCCTCTTCAGTCAAGAGCGTCGATTGCACTTCAGAGTTCGAGGACTTCTTTGCCAAGCGGAAGCTGGACGATGCTGACAGTCATGTGGTGAGCATCGCAGAGTACCTCCAGCGGGGAGACACCGCCATCATTTACCCTGAAGCCCCGGAGGAGCTATCCCGCCTGGGCACACCAGAAGCCACTGGCCCAGAGGAGAACGGTATGGATTCTGATTGGTTGGATGAGATGTATGTGTAACCTTCTTGTTTTTAAATAATTGTAGCTTTTTTGGGCAATACTGAATATATTTTTAACTCTCCTGGTCTGACAATTATGAATAAAAACAACAAATCACTGTGGTTCACAACTCATAAATATTTCCAACGTGTGACATAGCGACAAAGTACACTCATTTGAAGTGGTCGTAAGCCACAAATGTATGGAGCCGGTGCCCTAAAATTAGCCTGCAGACACTTTAAGTGTACACTGGGGGCTGATGGTGATTGTTTCTGTAGAAGTGCATGCATGCTCAGCAGATTAGCCTTGTAGGAGCAAAAGTTAAAAAAGAAAGGAAAGAGAAGAAGGTTGGGCAGAACAGCAGCTACTCCCGCTGACACGGCCGGGCAGCTGTTGGTCCCACAGATTTGCCGGATGCCTTGGTGTTTACCTACAGTCTTAAGCAACAGCTGGGCAGGGGCTTGAAATCAGATAGTGCACCTCCGACGCTCCCTGGAGGGAAGGAAGGGGGGTTTGAATCAAAAAAGGGCCTGTGATTCATGCCTCAGACATGATGAATGTGTCAGCGAGAATGCTATTAAAAAGTGAGGGCAGTTAAAACGCAATACGGATGATCTGGTGAAACGTGTGTGTGATTTTATCTTGTCTGTTCGTCGGTGTAGGTGTTCATATATGTGTAGAGTGCCTGTTACTATGTGAAGGAAATGTGTTTGTTTGTGTACGTATGTATGTATGTATGTGTGTGTGTGTGTGTGTGTGTGTGTGTGTGTGTGTGTGTATGTGTGTGTCAGTCAGGAGGAGGTCTTAGTGCCAGCCTTACACTGTGGTTCTCATGTGGAGCAGATTGTACAGATAGCTCCCATACCACTCTGGGCAGTCGGCCCGTTAGCTGCCATTGATTTGCTGACCTTTTGGCCCGCTTTCCGTTCCTTTCCT
>OMNV01009704.1:55878-72938 GCA_900303265.1 Brotula barbata | reverse complement strand
CAGCTCCAGCAGCATTGCTTGCTTGGTGGACTCAGACACAAGGACAATGTCCGGTCGCAGAGTGGTGACTGCTATATGGCTTGGGAACTTCAGCTGCTGTTCAAGGTCCACCAACAACTGCCAGTCTCTTGCAGACGTCAGGATGCCTGCAGATGATGTTCTTCTGGCAGGAGTTGGCTTGTCCCCAGCTCTGACAAAGGCGATGATTTTCTTGGAGGGTCGGAACTGCTTTGCCCACGCCAGTCCTGCGTTGATGGCTTCTGCAATGGTCCTCAGGACCTGGTCGTGCCTCCACCTGTACCGTCCTTCTCCAAGTGCCCTTGTGCAGCAACTCAGGGTGTGTTCCAGGGTTCCTCTCTTGGAACACAATGGGCATGCTGGAGTCTCTACTATGCCCCATTTGTGCAGATTTGACGGACTTGGAAACACATCATACACTGCCTGGATGAGGAATTTGATGCGGTGAGGCTCGGCTTTCCAAATCTCAGCCCAGGTCACTTTCCTCTCAACAGCAGTCTCCCATCTCGTCCAAGCTCCCTGTTGCTTCATTCCAACTGCCTTGCAGGTTCTCGTCTCCTCCACTGCTGCTCTCACCTCCTCCTGAACAAGACGGTGCCTTTCCTTCCCCCTGGTGTTCATTTGGGGAGTTGGAAAGGATCCTAGCCCAGGCTCCTGTGACACAGCCTTTCCTCTGCCTGTTGAACCGCTTCCTCTGCCCTCCATTTCCTGCCAGTCCTCACTTGGATCCCTGCTTTAGCCACCTTCGGATCACTTGAGTCCCTGTATTGTACCACTTCTCTGGCTCTAGTTACCTTGAATTCCTCCTCCAAGGATTTGAAAGGCAGTTGCAGTTTGTCCGTGTTACCATAGAGTGCGATGCTGCTCAGGCTCCTTGGTAGTCCCAGCCATCTACGGAGGTGGTTGCTGATCCTCCTCTCCAAGGTCTCAACTGTTGAGATGGGGACCGTGAAGACAAGGAGGGGCCACAGGATCCTGGGGAGAAGCCATGTTGGTAGACCCATGCTTTAAACTAGGCCTGACTTGTCCACGGATTTCAGCCAGCCATCCAACTCGGTGCAGGTCGCCTGGATAGATGTTGTGTCTCTCAGAGAGCAGTCAAAAACCTTGCCCAAGCTCTTGTCTGTCTTCTCTGTGATAGTTGGGATGGCTGTGCCTGTGATGTTAAAACAGAACTTGTCCTTCACCTTCCCTTTCCTCAGCACCATAGATCTTGATTTGGCGGGATTGAAAGGCATCCGGGCCCACTCCACCAGCTTTTCAAGTCCTTTCAGAATCCACCTGCAGCCTGGGACTGATTCTGTTGTGACTGTGAGGTCATCCATGAATGCCCTGATGGGTGGTTGCCGTTGACCGGAATTTGTTTGGGGCCCTCTGCATTCTGGCTCAGCAGACTTAGTGAGCATGGTTATGGCTAGGGAGAACAATGTCGCAGAGGTAGTGCACCCTGTGATGATACCGATCTCCACCTTGTGCCAACTGGATGTTATTGCTCCTGAAGAGACCCTCATCCTGAAATTGCTGTAATAATCAGCAATGAGGTCTCTACACCTGCTGGGTACATGATGTTTTGTCAAAGTGAGCTGAACCAGCTTGTGTGGAATGGAACCGAATGCATTTGCCAGGTCAAGCCAAAGCACTGACAGGTTGCCCTTGTTCTCTCAGGCCTCCCGAATGAGCTGTGTCACCACACCGGTATGCTCCAGACATCCTGACATTCCTGAAATGCCGCCTTTCTGGACAGATGGGTACACAGCCGCTTGGAAACAGTACTGGAGAAAACTTTTGCCTCAACACACAGCAGGGAGATGATGCGGAACTGGTCTAGCTGCGTGGAGTTTTACTTCCTCGGGATCCATACCCCTTCAGCCACTCTCCATTGTTCAGGGATCCTTCCCCTTCTCCAGAAGACTCGCAGGATTTTCCACAGACGCAGCAGGAGTTTGGGACAGTTCTTGTACACTTTGTATGAAGTGCCACTTGTTCCTGGAGCAGAGCCTGCTCTAGCTGTGTGGACAACCTCCCTGACTTCCTTCAGCTGCAGCTCCGACATGTCGAACTGCACTTCTGGTTCAGGGGGGTCTATGAGATTGTCACACTCTCCCAACTCCTGCTCTCTTGAGGGGTCGCTGTACGTCTGCTTCAGATGTTGGTCTATGTCTTCCTGCGAGGAGGCCAGTTTGCCACTGCGCTTCTGCCCCAGCAAATCCTTGGTGAACTTGAAGGGGTTAGCGATGAAAGTAACACGTTTACGTGCCCTCTCGCGCCGCCGCCTCCGATGCCACTCAGCCCGGCGGAGAATTCTGATGTTTTTCCGAAGGATGCACATTAGCTGGGCCAGGCCAGTGTGTTCCTCTTCTCCTGCGGCCTTGTACTGGGACTTCAGCGCTTTCATCTTCTGCCTGATGTTGTGGATCTTTACAGCTCTTTGATTCTAAGATAAGTAAGATGTTCCGGAGCTTTTCTTCTCCTCCTTGCCGAACCGTTTAGCTGCAATGCTGACAATGATTGTTGTTATAGCTTGTAGCTTCCTGTCGGCCTCTCCCTTCGCCATTTCCTCCAGAATTTGGTCGACATCGTCATCGAACTGCTTCCACAGTGAAGTCATGCTAGCTGCAGGCCATTTCATCCGCCTCCTGTCGGACTTGATGCTTGTGGGATTAGTCTGCAACACTTGGAGGTTCTGGGCACTATGGATGGGGTGACTCCGGGCCTGGCCCCTCCTGCGTCTCACCAGATGTAACACCTGTGCGTTGTGTTGCTTCTGCTCCCAACAGACACTTCATCCTCGCTTGGTGGATCTTTAAGCCATGGATGTTTTTGCAGACTTTACCGCATGTACACTGCTTGCTCATAGTCGTTTGTCCGTTGCCTAGGTCTGTTAGCGTTGTGTCCGTCCGACTGGGGTGCTCATCCTCCCCCCCTCTCGGGCACCCCTGGGGGTATTTTCCATTTTTTTCCATTTTCCACTGAGTACACATAATTGCCAAATGTTGGGGTTTTTTTTTGGATAGATAGATAGATAGATAGATAGATAGATAGATAGATAGATAGATAGATAGATAGATAGATAGATAGATAGATAGTGTACTTTCATGCTGTATTTCATCCATTGCAGATGATTTGTCTCGTCTGTGTTCTCTGTTAGGTGTCTGACCTGGTAAGACGCTACAACAGGGAGGACATCACTGTCTGGGCCACAGTCAAACCCAGGATCATGGAGAACTGCCGCAGAACGGTACAGAGACCACTTGGTGGAGACAACATCACATGAATAGCGTTACAAACCCAGTTCAGGTCACGTTTCCACACAGGTTTATTTGTTTAGCCCAGTATCATACACACCACGTCTCAAAAGACTAAAAGTGGCCCACATGTCCATCCAGTTCCTGATCAAGCCTAAACCTCACTAGGAAGGTCTCAAAAAACTCTCAAATCCTCAGCAACACAAGCACATAAAGCCCATGAAACCAAAATGAAATGTCCACTTCTTCCTGTTCCCCCCTGAGATTAGAAAGGAAGTGAAGGGAGGGACGCTGCAGTGTGGAATTCAATGAAACTTTGACATTATGACAAAACCAGGCTGACTGAGGGGAAAGGGCAGCCATTATTTTTTCAGATTTCCTTATGACGATAAGCACAACAAATCAGCTCATCCAAGAGTCTTTAAGGACAACTTGTAACAAACACAAACTTGTTTCAGTGTTGCACTGCTGCTGTTCACTCGTTTTCATCATTTCTACAGTTTAAGCATCATTTCCTTCATTGTGTCAGTTGTTCATGTGGCACTCACTGTGTGTGTGTGTGTGCGTGTGTGCGTGTGTGTGGGCCTCTTTGTAGAACAGCTCCATGCCTTACAGTTTCACCATGAGCCGTGGTGTGCTGCTCCTCCTTCTCTTCTACAGCGGCCTTCTGCCCTTTGTGCCTCTGGGAGAGAGCTTACTGCAGTTCTACCTGCCCCGCATCATTAACAGGTGTGTGTGTGTGTGTGTGTGTGTGTGTGTGTGTGTTAAATATAAACTGACCTGTTATATTTGAGATAGAGGAGCATCTTTCTTGGTTTCTCCTCTACCCGTAGCGGATGGCTGTGTCCCGTGTATTTACATGGGCTGATTGATAAGTTCTGAGCCCAACACATTCAGAAGTATGCATGGATTGTAATCTCTTTGTGCAGGTAAATTAATTCCTTAGGAGTATTCATATGATTATCACAGAGCACTGGGTTCCACCACAATGCCCAAGATGGACAATTTAGGCAAACATACAGTGGTTATGGTCTAGCTGGGTGTTGTTCAGCACCGACTCTGTTCACCTGGTCTGGACATCTCAGAACGTCTACGTTACTGAAAGTCTCTTCAGCTTTATAGACGGACGTGTAATGTCTGAAGATTACGTAACCGCACCTCTAATTTAGTTCTTTCTTGGATAAGTTTACCATTCACCAATCTGCCTAGTCTGCCTACTTCATCATTATTTTACCCTCATCTTTGTTTAAAGCTGTGTTTAAGTGAGACGATTTATTGCAAATATAATTGTTATTCTTCTCTTTTCTTCTATGTGCAGAACGTTCATTCCTAAGAATGGCATCCTGAGGAACAGGCTGGTTGTCAATGTGTTAGAAAAGTGAGTTTCATGTATCAAAAAGGATCTGTGCTCCGCTCTTTGGATCGAAACGATCACATTCTATGGACATCCTTTCATTCTAGGGTGACCATGAGGAGAAGTCTTTTTAGGCACCTCGCCGCCCGTGGAATCCAGGTCTGAATCCGTCATCATACACACACACACACATACTGACACACAGTCAAAGTTTTCATTTTAATGGCAAACAAAGCTGTGACAATAACAAATGACGTCATAAAGTACTTTCTAAACAACACCGTGCCTCCTCTTACCTGACCCCAAATTCATAAATTATAACTAGAAGGATTTGTATAGGAGCAAATATAAGTATTCTATGAAAAGATTTTAGGGTCTAGAGGGGGTCCAAGACGGGAAATAATGTGACGCTGATTATTGTCAGAACTGCAATATAGGTATAATATGAGCAGGTCCTGTAAGGAACTTTTGTAGTTTGTGTTTAGGAAAGCTTCAGCATTGGATATGTGGTCAGTTATGGAAGTTTGTATCTTGTAAGGTTTTTCTCAGATTCCTGACATCAAAGCTTTCAAAAACACACAACTCAGTTGGAGAGCATGAAGAGCATATATATCACATGCATGGGAATACTTTTCCGGAAATGAGTCTGGTTCAAATGATGGTTTACAGACATCTGTAATCTACAATATTTTTGTTACATGGGAAATGGAAATTCTTACTAGTAGAATTGGAATTAAAGAGCTCTGTAATTCACATCGTCAGTAGTAAAAACTGGGTTATTGTTTATCTGCTGTGTGCACTTCATCATATGTGTACTTTTTGATCTCTAAAATGAAGTTGTAGATCTCAATAATCCAAGTCTTACTGGCAAATATTGAATTATTGCTATCATTTCCAGAAAACCTGACTTTTAACTGGAAACATGGCACCATTAAAGACAAAACAGATTGCCACAAACATGAGCGCACGCTGAGAGAAAAAAAAATGGACTTTTTAAATCTACATCTCTAATATACCAAATGCCGAGAAACACCGTGTCCAGGGCAGCTTTGGTGGTTACGGTGTGGTAGATATGTGATGAGTAATAGTCTGATAGATACTCATAAAAATACTCTAAACCTCCTTCTTGTGAGGCAGTCAGGCACTTTTGGCCCATAATGCTTTGCTTTAGCAAATATCAGCTGCAGAGTGTATTTATGCTCAGAGCAAATACAGAAACATTTACAAAGCTACTGTCAGTATCTTTCACAAATCTTCTGTCCTGATGTGAGTCATCGATCCTAGGGTGAAATCACCCTCATTGTTCAGGCGTGCATCCTCACTGAATAGTTTGAGCATGAACACACTTGAAGTCATATGTCACGGTCACGCCAGACATTATGTCATCCGAACACATTATTCTGAAGAAATTCCAAGAAAATGTCATGATATGTACCCAAATGTCAGGGCCTTAGCTGTGACTATATGTCATGTGGAGCAATCCCCAAAGGGAATCTTGGGTTTGAGTGTTTCATCTGGGTAAACAGTGTTAATAAGTTTTTTGGTAAAAGTCCATTTTTGTTCAGCATGAATCAAGAATGTTCAAAATCAAAAATAACAACTTGGAACTGATTCATTATTTTTTCTGAGATTGAATTCAAAGACTGACTTTGGTACCACGGTGGCTGAGTGGTTAGCACTGTTGCCTCACAAGGGTAGAAGGTTGTGGGTTGGAATCCCAGGACCGACCATGGTCCTTTATGTGCCGAGTTTGCATGCTATCCTCCGGGTGTTCCGGCTCACAAAAACATGTGTTAGGCTTCTTACTCCTGCCAGTGCACTCGACCAAGACACTGGGCAGATCTGGAACTGGTCCCTGACTGCTGCTGTGTGTTTGTGTGTGCATGTGCGTTCTGCCCATTGCTCCTCATAGTTAGGACGGGGATCAATAAACTATCTTGCTTCTTCAGGGGACCAGCTCTGTTGGTATTGCTATACGTTTTCAAAATGGTATTTTGAGGACAGAGAGCCCAGCTGTCCCTGTTCGACTCCCAGGCCTTTGTGCTCTCTGATCATTTTCACTCTTGGGGTCAGACTCATAAGGGACACACAGAGGAACACACAAGTTAGTGTACATGAGGAAATAAAGCGTTCAGCTCCAATTCAAAATTAGAGCTGTCCCTGTTTACACACACACACACCTGTCATATACAGTGTGTGGAGTTTCTGTATTCTAAACTGGGATGGGAATATCTTGGTGGACAGAGACCAACCTCTACATGTGAGCAGAATAGACAAAGGGACTGAGGACATCTATCACATTGGACAAAACAAACCCTTAAAGCACTTTTACGGCTCATGATGACAATTTTGGTTCATTTTTATGTGGGTATTTTATGCTTTTTTTCCCCTGGTGAAATAAATCAAACGTTAAACCTTTGTAAAGCTTCAGTACGGGTTGTAAACAGGCCCATATGTAATCTTCACAGTGTTTTTGGAGCTGCACATAAACATTTAAAGGTCTGACATTTTTATGTGACCGTTTTATGCCTGTAATTACAGGTGCATTTGTTCGTGTGCAACAAGGACGAGGACATAAAGGCTGCTTTTGAAACCGGGGCCACGGGGGTGATGAGCGACTATCCATGTCTCATGTCAAGATACCTATCCAGATACAGAAATTAGGACTGACCTCTGTAATCCTAAGGAACACCTCTGAACTAGCAGCATTCCTTCCTCTCTGGCTGAATCGTCACAACCCTGGAAAATCATTCTATACCGTAAACAATGTGACATGAGAGCAGGTACACCTATATGTTATTTTCTAGGCCGCTTCAGCCCTTTGAAAGTGAACACAACAGCAGGTGTTACCGCATGAGGAAACCTGCCTGGTCACATTTTCAGACACGTACAGCCGCTCCACTTCTGCATTACGACTGTGTTAAAAAGAGAACTATCGCCAGTGTAAGATCAAGGGTACTTCCTCAATTATAATGGGATTAGAGCTGCTTATAAATACCCCTCACACAGCACAACACAACTAAACTTAATCCATAATCAGTGTTGATCAAATCAGTTGTGTTCTGTGTTGTAGAGTCAATTCAGATCCGTGTCTGACTCTTGCCGTGTTGTTTGACAAATGACATGAAAGACGATCCTTATCTCTCGAGGAAGACGAATTGCTTTTTCTCAGCAGCAAATCTATTCACACTAGGGTGAATGTTTGTCCCAGCTGGGCCATGTGATTACACTCCCTTTAGATACCTCAGGCTCTGTGATAAGAAGGTAAACATGACATTGTTTTGACTGTGTAAGGACTGAAGAATAAAATCATCTGCCACATTTCCTTTCTTTTAATTATGCGTGTGTGTGTTATTTGTTGCCTTAGGAATGAAAGGACAAACATAGGCCACTAAATGAAATTAAAGGTGACAACTTGTGTTCTTGTTGTCACTATAAATATCATTCACAGACACATTGTAAATGTTGTATCTATTCTAAGCTGTAATGTGCAGGTGTGTGATACAGTCTTCTGCAACGTGCACATGCAAACAAAGGGTGTGTACGAGCAGTAGCTGCATCACATGCTGTTGCTTTTCTAGGCCAAAGTCAAAGTCCAGCCACATTGCTGTTATAATAATCAACCAGTCTGCTAGAGAAACAAAGACTGTATTTTTGTGACCTGGTTGGCTGAGCGTTACTATGTGACAAGTGAGTTAACCCTTCAAACTCCGAGGTAACCACTAATGAAACCATATCGCTATTTTTTATTTCTATTCCATTCCAATGAAAAGCCCAAAGATATCAAACATATCAGGACACATCCTGTATAAAATAACACACAGCATATCCAGAATAAATGACATTTAGGGAAAATCTGTGATGGATTTCAGGATATGTTTTAAGCATAACGTCTCTAAGAATAATGAGGTATTTTTTGTGTGATATAAATGTTATTAAAGGGTTACTAATGTGCAAAGGTGCACTAAATGTATTCAAAACCTTATAGATGAGCCTGAACTGTTTTCTTTAAAAGTGACACAATTACTAACTGATTCACCGGTATTTAATGGGTTAGTATAATATGAGTGGATCAATCCAGTCAGAGGTCCCTCATAGCTACAAAGGACAAAGTTCGAGTCCCACTGAGAGAGCGGAGAACCCATTTCTCTGCTTCTTGTGATCCCACACCAGTCAAGTCAGGCATGCAAATCAGAAACCTCCACACCAAAACCCCGGGCAAGGACACTTCCTTTATCATGTCACAGAACCTCACAAACCTGAGAAATACTGTTTACAATCCGACAATAACAACTTCGACGAGCAAACTGCATGAACTGTGGAGCGAGACAGCCAATCAAAGAGTCCCGAGGGCCAGTAGAGATTGTCGCGTGAAGCCGATCTGATTGGTTGACCCACATTCTGCCCGTCCACGCGCGGCTCTGATTGGTCGACGGGGATTTGTTTTGCAGGCACCGATGCGTTTCAGACTTCCTCCTGTGTGTGTTTTGATAAACAAAGCGCATTTTCCTGCATCCGCGATGCGCTAAACGACAGCCGAAAGTGTCCCAGCGTTGTCGAATTTCATTCCTGGTTTTAGCTGAGAAACTTCATCGCTGGTTCGGGTTTTGTTTTGAACAGAAAGGCGGGTAAAGGCGCTGACGCTGTGTTGTCTTTTACCTTTATTGTTTGAGCCGACAGCGCGTGGTGGTGGCGTGCTGGACCGAGCCGAGCCGAGCCGAGCCGAGCCTTCTGACCGCTAACCTGCTCTCACTTCACCCGCCCGACGATCACCTTTTCCCGCTGAGGAGACGTTGAAGAGGCCGTTGCAGGTGTGTTGGGTGATAGATCCACTCGGGGGAATGTCCCGAGCTACCGCTGGTCGAGCTGCGTGTGGTGACAACACGGTCCTAGCTGCTAGCCAGCTAACGCGCAAGCTAGGTCGGCTGCTGGCCGATAGGCTTCAGCTCACAGATGGACGAGCTTGTTTATGGGTCTTTGTTAGCCACTGGCAGGCGCGCACATGGCCGTGCAGTGCATAAATCTGTCAGGAAACGATGCCACTTCGTTTTGTGTTCACATTTAATGCGGACATGAAACGCAAATAATGAGGATTAATGCAGCTCACATATTAAGTGGAACCAGGAAACGAGCTGCCCTAACCCGTTTGGCATGGTCAATTTATGGTAGTGCAGCCTTTGCCAGAGTCTCTGTCGATCTCTGCACAGCAGAATTATAAAAGGATTAGAACACTTTCTAGCTGTTTATAGATGAACCTATAATTGACCCATGGATGAACAGTTAAGTGTCGATGTCTCAGTTTTATGTAGGTTTGGAACTGATTTAATTCATAGTGATCAGTGGGTCCTTTTGTTAGTTTTGTCTTACATTGTAAAATGTTTGTGAAACCCACATTGTGTGTGTGTACATATATATATAGAGATAGATAGATAGACGTGTGTGTGTGTATATACAGTGTGTTTCAACATTGCACATTGTAAGTATTTTGTTAGAATAAATGACGTGTATCCGGGTAGTTTTCCTTTGACCAGATGTGTTTGATTTGTAAGGCCTTTGATGTGCGTCAGCTGTTCATCACCCATTCTTACTGATAGCCACAGTTAATGAGAACAAAAGAAGAGAGCTAATCTTTCCAATATGGGATTGAGATGTAATTGTAACTTTAACTGCCTGCATAGCTACTAACTGTGTTTCTGCGGGTAAAATGTTTTTGATTATCCAAATTTTAAATTAACGTTAAACAGATTTGAAGTAAGTGGTGATATGTTAACCTACCAACATTGAATTCTGAAATCCATCTACCTCATTAGACATGGTGAAGCTGACAAAGGCCAAGACATTTCAGGCTTACCTGGACTCCTGCCACCGTCGCTACAGCTGTGTGCACTGCCGCGCCCATCTGGCCAACCATGACGAACTTATCTCCAAGGTCAGTATAAATATATGGTTTTTGAATTCAGTGGCACAGGAGAGAAGCTCGTCAGTCAGGGTGTTGTCCTGAGCTTCATCGGGCATCAAAGCCCCTTAACATATGACGCACAAAATCCTGGGCTGCGCTACCAGATTCATTGTCTGCGCATTGTGCCATGCATGGGTGCAAATGCATGGCGGCAAGCTCGAAGTTCAACCAAGTTCAAGAATGTCATCCTAGCAGCATAATCTTAATAAAGCCAACAATGTCAATCACTCAACGCATATGTTATTATACAAGATTATTTGCAATTCCCTTTAAAAGTAAACAGAATGCGTCATGTTCTGTTTGTTTGTGATCACTGAGTCAACTCAGTATCTGTGTCATTTCTGCTCTTCGTGTCTTCTAGTCTTTCCAGGGCAGTCAGGGCCGAGCCTACCTCTTCAACTCTGTGTGAGTATCTTATTTTAGTATCACTTCACTTTTACAGACCACAAAGTGGTTTGCACAGTTGCCTCACAGCAAGGAGGTTGAGTCCCATGCTGATCATGGTTGTTGCTGTGTGGAGTTTGCATGCTCTCCCAGTGTCTGCACGGGTTTTCTGTAGCCAGTTGTGGTCCTATCCATAGCCACTGTATAGACAGCCCAAAGCATCTATAACCCTGCGTGAGAACCATGTGTTCTGAGATTAGATAAACAGGTGATTTCACGCGGCGTATCATTTGTTGGAAACATCAACTGCTGCAAGAAATTCCCATGATTAGACAGGTGGTACACAAACCACTGTGTCAATAGATAATTTGACTTGCTCTGTAGTGCACCTTGAATTTGAATGTATTCACTCCCAGTCAGGACCTTCCTGGGTTAGTAGGTCAGACTGTCAGATGTGATGCCACTGATTATAATTTATTTAAATCTTTTTTTTTTACGTCATCAGTCAGATCCTTGTCGTGCACCGTGACAAAAATTTAGATCATGCCATGATTAAGGCAATAAATCAGCTTTAGCAAATTTCGTGTTCACAATTAGCACAATCAAAGTCTGTTTGTGCTGAGTAACATGCCAAGATAATTTGATTGCTAATTAATTATTCAATACCGTTAACTTCATAATTATAGTTTCCTGGCTCCACTTTCATTTCCTCCTATACACTGGGAAAACGGTGGACTCCTGGTTTCAGGCTTTTGAAAGGACACCAGCCACGCTTACATGCAGACAATACTCTGACTGAGACTCTGAGTGTTTATTTGAGCTGCGATCAGTAGCAGTCCTTTCACTGCTTTCTGTACATTTAACACCATAGATGTACCTTTTTGACTGGACCCGCCCCTTTCCTGTTTGGTGACATTGCTTGTGGTTTCAGAGTGAACGTTGGCTGTGGGCCTGCAGAGGAGAGGCTGCTGCTCACAGGACTCCATGCTGTGGCTGACATCTATTGTGAAAACTGTCACACCACACTAGGCTGGAAATATGTAAGCATGCTTTACCTTTCACTTTACAGACCAAATACACACATTAGGGGGTTGTTGTTGCAGGCTTAAGAAATAGGAAATGGAGTGATATTTCCACATTGTGAACAAAGGTGAAATACAAACGTGTAGTATTTTTTTGGCTGTACCATCCTGTTTAAAAGCCACCAAGCTACCATCGTGGTAGCAAAGGTGAGTAAAGCACACATTCTCACAGTTCCTTTACATGACCCGAGTTTAAGTTTTGAGCTACACTTTATCAATGTTTATGAAGCCTCATGTGCCACTGCTGTTTCTCTCTGAAGGAGCAAGCCTTTGAACTGAGTCAGAAGTACAAGGAGGGGAAGTACATCATCGAGCTGTCCCACATGATAAAGGACAACGGCTGGGACTGAGAGGGAGGCTTTCCTCATGACTCTTTCAAAGTTGCATCCCTTCGGCCTATAAGGGTTCCAGTGTAGCTTCCTCATCCTGCATCTGAACCATCGCTGTGCCACCCTTTCACTACGTACAGCTTTGCCAAGAATAGCATGTGATGCCTTATCTTTTTATGTTCTTCGTGTTTCTCTGGCAACTACGACAGCTCATTTGCTGTTTTTTTCCTATCTCCATTGTTAGTTGGTCTGGGACATGGAGTGAATGAGTGTAGGGTTTGAGTGTGAAAGACTAGGCAATGTAGATACACAGGCACGTGTTCACGTTGGCTTTTTGAGAGTGCCATTTAAGTGATGCCACCCTCATCAGCCACAACCAAATGGTTTCACTCCGTGCAAGTGAGACCAGCGTAAGTTTTTGAATGTCAAAAAGTTTGACTTTCTTACTGATCGGATATTTAGGTTTGCCCTTTGAGTTTAAGGTGCACACATTTACAATATCACGCAGAACCCAAGCAGAGTAAACATTTTTAGACTTGTTTAACCAGGAGAATAGATCATTTGACGATGATGTAAGCTTGTGCGAATGTTTAGAGCTCGGGTTTCTTTTTCTTTTCTTTTTTCCTTTTTCCTTTTTTTTGTCTTTTGTCTTCTTTTTTTAATTGTTTATAAATGAAGTTTGTGTTTTTATTATGAAAACAGCATCATCGGTCATGTTTTACCTCCAGAGGCAATCAGAATGTTAATTTTGTTAACATTAAGCATTCAAAATCTTTGGCGATAGTTCTTAAAGTTGGAGTATGAGTGTATTCTGATTATTGTGCACTGAGGTACCAGTTTATTAGGTACCTCTGTACAATTTAATATAATTCAACACGATGGTCCTGCAGTGAATCAGATCTTTATGAATGTTACATGGTAATCTGTTTTTGGTCATTGTTTTGAAGAGGTGTCCATCGAACTGTGGTCATTTTTGAGTCTGTGGTTTAGTGTTGTAAAGGATTGCGTTATACTAAAAGGCGTCGCTTATATTTTTTGTGCCCAATTTACATACACTGGGAGCGCTAGACAATAAGCTGCACCTGTCTTCAGCAATCTAATGCCAGCATTACCTCATCTCAAAAACTGCCATTAAGTTCAATCAGTGTGTCGACAAAAATGGAATATTATAACTTTCATCTAAAGACAGGATTTATTTTGACATTCAATCCTGGTAACTCCTGTACTTTTTTAGTGTGTGTGTATGTGCAGTATGAGAGTATGTGTGCGTGTGTTGATGCAGTGTGTCCTGAGATGTCACGGGCTGGTGTTGAGAAGCATTCTGTCAGGCCTTCAAATCTAGAGTTTCTGCTGCACAGTTGACATGTTTTGCTTATTGCTGATGGGATACTTGTGTGTGTACAGTATAGTCCCGCACAGAGCAGCCTTTACACGTACATTTACTCAGTTATCTTAGAGCAAAGTGTGATTAGAATTATATCTGTTTTTTTTTTGTTTTTTTTTATGTCTGCTTCTTTCATACGTGTTTTATTTTAACTTGACCTCATAATAAAATGCAGTGTGGCAAACATCTGTAGCTCACACCGGTTTTATTTTGTTTTCAACATTTATATAAAATGAGGCTATTTTTTAGTCCCACATAACAATCTTTACTTATATGCTTTTTTGGTATTCAATTATTTTCTGATTGTTGCAGCAAAGACGTTTCTCTGAAATGCACAGAGACAACACAATCCTTGATTTTAATCTTCATAATCTGTGAGCAACTACAGAAATGTGTTGGGTTTTTGTGCAGGGAATAATACCAACTCCACAATTTTATTGATTATACAGGATGAATAAAATCTATTATCGAAATCGGCAATCAATAACGAGGAAAACAAGCGAACAAGAACAATGAAAAAGTAAATAAAAACCCAGGTTGAACAGCAGATGGCAGTGTGGACTCTGCTATCAGTCCCGTGCAGCCATAACTGATATTTTTGCTGTATGTTTATCCTTGTATTTGGTCCTCTGCAAACAATTTCTATGGTTGTATGAACTGGTTAAAACACTGATTTTCAATTTGACATCTTGCGGGGAACAGTTTGACTTTTAAATGGAAGAGCAAAAACTAAAGAATAGGATGAATTAATGGCTCTCTTACATTTAGGAGTGATCACCAGTATTGCAACTGGTTTACACTGTCATTTGACAAGTTTAACCATTTTATGTTAAAACAAACAAATTTGATCCCAAATAAATTATCTATACACTCCAGAAAAAAAATTAACAATTAATTCATAAGACTAATAATTTAAGTGAAGTGAGATTTTTCCAATGATAGCTTTTTCTGCCCTGCAATGGTTTGTATGTGCGCTGTCTCATTTAAAATGTTATAAATAGTAACAGGGCTTCCAGCGTGTTTGAGTTGCGTATCAATTGTTTTCACGGAGGACATTCTAAGAGTGTAGAATTTTTATTAAGTACTTTTCAGGCCTTAGATTGACCAAGGCAACACATCGCATCACTGTAACGTGATTACTGTAACTATAATGCTAAACTTATGTTTTGATTTTCTAAAAATGTAAATTCAGGATGTGTGAGGTGTTAAAGCCATTGTGTAACAGGCCATGAGACTCAGACAATAAGCCACTGCTGTGATCAGACTAATTGCGTCCATGGAATGAATTATGCACAAACTAATCCACAGATTTACTGTAAAGTATTTGTGATTATACTTTGACCAGTATGTGTCACATGAGCACGATCTGACCTGAACTCGCTCTTTCTTCGTTATGGCAGAGGAAGTAAAGGGGCTGCTGACAGTCATGAGAGTGCTCTACATTTTGGAGTCAGGGGGGTTTCATCGTGTGACTTTTAATTCTTGAAAAAAAAGTGTATATGTACACACACACGCGATATAATATAACTTGCCAGATGATGATTCCCCTTATCCCCAGGTCATTTTGTTTCATTTAGACATACTATAAGTATTTACATTTGACTGATGATGAAAAGATTATGTGCCTTGCTAAAGGACACTTTGACAGATCACATTGCTTTGAAGATGGAACCCGTGAACCTTGACTAATTATTGATGACAATGATGTAAATGACCTTTAGGGTTTGCGTTTCCCACAGCACTCTTTGTGATGAGTCTCTTACTTGATAAATTTGATTTACTTTAGGCTGACAATAGAAAACATAGCAGGGCTTTTCACTAGAATTTAAAACGAAACATTATGAAGATGGACACATGGGCGGTACAATCCAATTTGAACACAATGTAAAATAAAATATTCATATTATTTCTTTTTTTTTTTTTTTATCTCTCAGAGATCATAGACTCACACGGTTATGTATATAGGACGTACTGATGCTGATAAAATCACTAACAAGGGGTGCTATGAGAAACTTAGATAACTTTTGACATACTGAACACTGAGTCAAGTGTGTGAAATATCATCAAATCCCACGCTGAGTGTCATTTGTGATTCTACGTTCTGGGTGAATTGTCAGTAAAACGTCCTTTTAAATGGCTTCAGGATGTGACTCCCCTTTTCCTTCTTTGTTTCCTGAAGTGTCTTTCGCAAGCAACGGCGCTTTGTGCAGGATAATACCAGAAAATATCGTTTATTTTTTGCACCATTAACGTGAAGTGAAAAGTGTGTGTTTTTCTATATGAAGGTTTAAAAGTCAATGGTCCAGAGCACACACTGCTCGCTATTTAGCTTGCAGACAGACTTGCAGCAGAACATACCACAAAAAAAAACACCCTCTGTACTAATTGGTGTTACTGTATTAAGCGTTCAACGCTTCAACAATGTGTGACACATGTATAAAACCCTTTAAAATTAAAAAAATGTCTACATCATATTTAATGTCGCAATGAACAAAACGGAGTGGCTTGTGTGCGTGTTTTAGGGTCACCCCTCCATCCACAGAAATGGGCGCCTCCAGAATGGTGGATCACGTGACTTTTTCCGTTTCGCCATTTTCCCCTTCCAACCCGGTTCTCCTACTGACAGCTACGCCGTCGCCCCTCTCGGTGCTCGGAACTGACCAGAGCTGACGGCGGGGAAACTCGGAACAGACAGCCTGCTTTGTAGCTAGCTCCATCGTCCTTCAAATCCAGCGAGCATGTCCGAGGAGAACCCCGAGTACTCGCCTTTCTTCGCCGTGATGGGAGCCTCTGCGGCCATGGTGTTCAGCGGTAACTACATCAGTCTCTCTCTCTCTCTCTCTGCCACCTCGAGCCTCTTATTGGCGTTTTATTGACGAATTTGGCTCGTTTGCGATAGATACACCACGAATCCCAAGAAACGGGATAACAATGAATGTGTTTTCATGAAACGGCGCTGAGACGAGCGCGACACCTGTCCTGGATACAAGCAGATGTGGGGAAGGTCTCCACCGACGCGGGGTTGCCAATGGTGACTGACCGATAGATGGAGGAGGCTAGCACAGCTGCATCCACGCACCAGGGTTTATTGTTGGGATTCTATCATATTTTAATGCTGTTTTGGTATCGGCTGCTCGTGACGCAGAACCCGGCTGAGGTGGCAGATGCACCGGGCAGGCCTGTGTGTGTGTGTGTGTGTGTGTGTGTGTGTGTGTGTGTGTGTGTGTGTGTGTGTGTGTGTGTGTGTGTGTGTGTGTTTGGCTGGGCTCATAGGCCGACACCATTGATGTGAGGAAGCTCCAATA
>OMNV01009704.1:25831-51281 GCA_900303265.1 Brotula barbata | reverse complement strand
ACAACGCTGTGGTCAACGTTTGTCCGTGAATGCTGTTTGTGAGACGCAGACAGGTGAGGTAAAGGTTACTACCAACAGTAGGCTACCCAGCTAACCCGTAGCTAGCATACTAGTTTACGCTAGGTTGGAATCAGTCAGTGCTATCCTGCGTCTGGTTACCTTTAGCATGTTAGCTGGTAAGCATTCTGTCTACTTAACTTAAAGGTCGAATCACAACTGTAGCTGCCAGTTTAAGGGTAATTGCAAAGCCGCTGACCTTGTTATAGCTAGTTGGGTGATACCCTGCTCGTGTTAGCCGAGGTAGCTAGGAAAAGCTAATGAAGCTATGTTTCCCCTCTTTTTAGCCCGACGGCTGGCTCGGGGCAAGCTAACAAGATGTGTCATTTGTACGCAGTAAATTAACTGTCAAAAGTTTATTTTAGAAATGTTGCGGTTTTACTTGTTTCACCTGTAAATAACGCTGACAAAAATGAATCATACAAATATGAAACTGCATAATACTAAAACTGTTCGAATGCATAGACATAGAACTCTTAAACTCTGAGTTAACCACCAATTTATATGTATACACTGAATATATTTACATATAAGATTTGTGTTATTTGTATTATACACTGTAGTGAAAAGCCTAAAATTCTGGTTGAAATCTGTTCAAAATGACACCCAAGATATCAAGAGTAAAAAGGATGTTTAAGGGAAATTAAAAATGCCATAGTTTGTGACATAGAGGGTTGTTTTAACCAGAACTTTTCTTATGCCCCTTCAGAGTGGTATACTCAATTATTAGCTAGAGTTACTAATGTGTGTCTGTTAAATCTTAAGTCCTTCAAATTTGCTCTCAGCGTGTTAGTGGACTCAGTAAGATATTTATTTAAAGGTGTTGCATTCCAGGTTCTGACCATGAGACACTTGTTTTGGTTTTGCTCATTGATTTAATTTACTTGGAAGGTTTTTTTGTACCGCAAAATTTTGTGTTTATATCACTGATTTGATGAACCAGCACAATTCCTCTTGTGATATATGCTTAGCTACCGACTTAGTTATAGACTTAAGTCACACTGATAATCTAAAAATGACATATACACACACTTTCCCACTCATTATCGTTTTGAATGTGGTCATTGTAAACAAGGAAACAATCAGTTTACATGCAGCCAATTGGAAAGTTTATACTGCATGTGTACTTATTTGTATATTTATAGTTATTTTAACAGTAATGGATCATTTATAATGGATCTATCTATCCGTCTGTCTGTCTTCAAAACTGATGCAGCAACTATTAAACAAATAATAAAATAAAATAAGGAAAAGTAGTCAAAGTACAACAAATGTTAATTTGAAACAAATGACTTGAAAGAGGACAATATGAAGAAAGCAAAGATATGTCTGTATGTCGGTTTGGTTTTTCATTTGACTTCTTACCCAACCCATATGAGGATGATCCAATTAGACATGTTTTTGCAAGTTGACTGCTTTTGTTTGTTCAGATTATGGACTGATTGCTGCTCTCTTCTCCAGGACAGATTCTGTTTCTGCCATGTCCAGGCGAAGCAGGAACAGTCGGGCGTGGCGATACGTTTGGGGTGGAATACGACGCGACGCAGATGCTCGGGCTCTAGTGTTGGCAACTGTGAGTGAAGATTGGGGCTACGAGCGCCTAGAGGTAAGGACACAAGTGCTGTGGTTTCCCTTTGATGCATGTGCACTGGTATTGTTGTATGTTTACATGTGTGTTTTTATATATATATATCTATATATATATATATATATATGTGTGTGTGTGTGTGTGTATACAATATTATTGTTTTTGGTGTTTCGTTGTTATCAGCTACTGGATGACTTCAATTTCCATCAGGATTAAAATGTATCTATCTTGTCTATCTTGTCTATCTGTCTACTTCGGACGAATGTGCTCTAAGTGTCAACACAAAGGATGCGAAATTTACTTCATATCCATGTTGCTAAATAAAAACTTGAGTTTTCCTGCAGCTGTTGCAAAAGTTTAAGAAAAGACAAAGGAATTCTAATGCCGAGTTCAGACTACTTGATTTTATCCCTGATTTTCCACTCCCCGATAGTCACCAACAAAGCCCCAGATCAGAGGCAAATAGGTGCGGCTCCTGTGAGCTTTACTATGTATGAACTTTTCAAAGATGCAATCCGAGCGCGACCAAGACACTTGCCGTTGCGTCACAGACGCCTGAGAGATAACTAGCAGGCTAAATATCTGGACATGTCGCGAGTCCAAATCATGTCCAAGTGCTGTGACCAGCATTGAGAGCAGCGACGAGTTACAGCCAATGAGAGCGCAGGACACGGGGTGAGGGGAAGAGGGCGGGGGGGTCCTTTCTTTCCACGTCTCTCAACCCACTCTTTTCTTTTTCCTTAATTGGACTGAAAGTTTCTTGAGGGCATCATTTTTTGGAATAACATAATCCTGTCTCGCTCATGGTATCGCGTGATTTCCTGTGCCACTGTTTTCGTGACAAAATGTTGTCTGGAGACCAGACAGACTTGTCAGCGATGCCTCCTGGTGAAAGATCTTGAACTGTATGACCCCCTGTAGCCGATCAGTCATGTAAAACACGATGACGTAAGACACCCGATGACATGACAGAAAATTGTGTAGTGTGAACTGTACAGCGATCTGACGACTTTGAATGTCGTGTAGTGTCTATGAGGCATTAGCAATGTATTTTAAATTTTCTAATGTTAATAAGTCAAGAGTAGGTGACAGTCAAACCACACAAAGGATACACAAAACAAACAAAGAGGCAGTCTTGATTTATGTACACATGATGTAATAATGCAGTGTAATTTAGGCCACAGCCTAACATCCAAAATCTGCATATCTGGCATTTGAATGGGCTCTTTCTCTCTGCATTGTGACTTCCAAAAGTACAGTGATTCAGACTCTGAGGAGGACTTCCCCGAGGAGGTAGTCTCTCCGGTTCCCAGTGCAGTGCCTGTCACCGGAGAATCCTACTGTGGCTGTGATTCTCAAGCTGAGAGCAGCTACAATCCGCGCCTACGAGGCTTTCACCAAGTGAAAGACTGCCACTGTGGAGAGGATGATCAAGGTAAAAGACAGTTGCATCGTTTTAAACAGGATGACCAGAATAACAAGTACACAGTTGACTTATCCGATGTTAAGTCATGTATATGGAGATATATTTCTGCTCTTAAAGTTCTTTAATCACATACTGACTCGTGATCTAATGGTTATAAGTGTTTGCTACCGTGTCTGGTCAATAAAACAAGTGTCTGTGAATGTCCTCTGATGTTCTAGAATTTGACTGGGTTTGGGATGCCAACAGCAGATCCACAGCAACACTGCTGAGCTGCGAAAACCGCAAAGTGAACTTTCACACGGACTACAGCTGTGGAACAGCGGCAATCCGTGGCTCCAAGGAGCTGGCTGAAGGGCAGCATTTCTGGGAGATCAAGATGACGTCCCCGGTGTATGGAACAGACATGGTAAAGCTCTACTCCTCATACTGGCCAGCTGTTATTATCTCAAGTCAGCTAGCAAAGGAATTCCTGGTTGTGTTTCAGTTATGCTGGGAAACATGTGGCGGCCCAAGTCTATTTGTTTAAAGCAGTCTTATGTATTTCTGTGTAGATGGTTGGCATCGGCACTTCTGATGTCAGTCTGGACAAATATAAACACACGTTCTGCAGCCTGCTGGGAAAAGACGTGGACAGCTGGGGTCTTTCATACACTGGTAAGACAAGCACAAGAATATCTTTTTGTAGTTTGCTACTGTAGATGTGGTGGTAATTGTTGTGTCTTTCCTTTTGGCAGGATTGCTGCATCACAAAGGAGACAAGATTAACTTCTCTTCCCGGTTCGGACAGGGATCCATCATTGGATTGCACCTGGACACCTGGCACGGCACGCTTACCGTCTTCAAGAATCGCAAATGCATAGGTTAGTACTCCAAGAGCACAACTGACCAGAGCACTGGTATATAGAACATTGTAGTATCCCTGAAATATGTGGATGCTTCAATTGATGTGGTTTCGGTGACAAGTGTTTCTGTTTTGTTCAGGTGTGGCTGCCACGGAGTTGCAAAATAAGAAGTTTTACCCGATGGCCTGCTCCACTGCAGCAAAGAGCAGCATGAAGGTGATCAGATCCTGCTCTGCACCCACCTCCCTGCTGTACCTGTGCTGTGCTCGTCTGCGCCAGCTGCTGCCTGACTGTATAGATACACTGAACGTGTTGCCACTGCCTCCAGGCCTTCGTCAGCTGTTACACAATAAGCTGGGTTGGGTTCTTAGTCTCAGTAGTGGAGCTTTAGAAGAAAGTTCAGAGGGGTCTGAGCAGTCCTCACGCTTGCCTGTTTCCTCCTTGGCTGGACCGTCCTCTTCAGAGAGCGACTCTGAGGGTTGCATCTCTGATCCAGAGGCCTGTCAAAGGAAAAGATGCCGCTGGACGTGACTGGAAAGCCCGACTCCTACCTCCTGTTTAACACTGGTAGACGTCAACCAGTCCTAAGGCGTCTGATCTCGTGTTACCTGCCTGCCTGAAATGTTCCTCAAAATAAATCAATCAACAGTAAAGAAAAGAGGGAATAGTAGGTGGAAAACTGTGACAACAGGTGTTTTGACTGCATATTTTACTGTGATCCTCTCTATACAAACATTATGACACTCGTCACACCCTCAATATCTAATCCAGCTTCAGTAATAAGTGAAAGGAATGTGGTTTTATTTTGTTGGCTAGCATAGTTTGTTATCCATCTCATGCCATAGTTACTTGAGAGAAAGATGATTGGAAATGGACTGTACAGTGTGACACTGAGGCATGATGGTATATATGCAAAAAGGGTCTGGAATCCCAGGATTCCAGATTTGAGATTGTATAGCTGATTTTTTTTTTATCGGCATACAAGATGAAAACGTTGATATTGTTCTATTAATGCATAATCTGGTATCTCTTACACATCTGCAATCCTTTATCTTTTAGCTTCCAAAAGCAAGTATGTCAGTGGGGCACAGTTTCATGAGTGGAAAAGTCAAAATGACGTTGTACAATGTTTTCTATAATTTGCTATAATTTGCTTGTTTGCTGCTTTTGTGATGGCTGGATGCAAAGATGGATGTAAGTGTTATTTCTATGTGTTTAGCCCAGCTTAGCACAGATACTGGAAGCAGAGCCAGCCTTCCACTGATGTTGCTGGTCAGAAAATAGGTCCAATACATTAGCTCATTGCTTGTTAAATCACAATTTCCCATTTTCTTTTTACACGTGTTACATATGCAAGATAAAAAAGTGTAACTATGTCTGTTAGACGTTACTTCCAGTCATTGTGCCAAGTTCAGCTGAATACAAAGAGATTAAACTAATTTGACTTTCTCCCAGTATGGCCGGAAACAATCGAGTTTCCAGGTGTGCTGGAATATTTGCGTGAGAAAATCGGAGGGCAGCTAGTTTCCATCTTTAATGGAAAAAAGTTATTGTTCTTTTTTTGAAGAATCAGCTACCATCCTCAATTCATACACTTAAATCTTCTTATTCAATTACTGTTTTGTAAAATATAGGCGAATTTTTTTCCCCATTAACTATGAGTAGACCTTACACGGTATTAGGAGCTTTGTAGAGAATTTAGTCTGCCACCAGCTTTTAACGGTCTAAATTGTCTGTAAAAACTATGGATATCCTCTTTTCTAAGTGTTGTAAACAGTATATAATAATGTGTAACACATTTAAGTCTTACATGATACAGATCCTGTATGTCTAAATGAGACAGATGTTTGTCAAAGTCACTCATTGTTAGACCACTTAATCATAATTTTCTTTTTACTGTTCCAATTTTAGATAATGTGTCATTTTAACATCAGGCTTTTTTGTACTGTGCAAAGGAATTTTCCATGTGCTTCATCCAGTGTTCTGGGTCACATATTGTTACTGTGAGTAATTCTAAGATCGGGCAAAAATTGTCTTTTATTATTGAGAGCTGCATACTTGCATAATTTAATAGGATAACAGTTTTGCTGATTATAAAATATAAGCATTGTTTGCAGACATACACTTGATTAATCATTTATTTAGTAACATCAACAGAATTAAAAGTGCAAATAATCCAGGTGTAGTTGTTGTGTAGTGTTGGTTGGTTTTGAGTACTGAAACTATGACTGATGCAGGTTTGAAAGCTATACAGTCTTTCCTAAATGTCTGTAAAAAGGATGTCAGCCCTTATGCAAGGTTATGCATAATGCAAACATTGACAATGTGGTGGAGACACCAGATGTCTGTGCTCATCACCTATGAGCAGTGGTTTCTATCTGTGCAGTATGTGGTGTCCGGGTACCATTAGGATATCCAGATGTGTCATGTACAGTAACTGTCAGGAGAGCAGCTGTCCAGCAGATGTTTGTCTCCTTTCACAGTATTTGTTCTAACATTGATGCATCCAAGCACTTTCTCTGACTGTCGTCGATTGTAAATAGGAAAATCCAAAATGTTTCTTGTCATATTAAGAGTGTAAGTGAAGGCCTTTATCTGCATTTTTCTGTATATCAGCATGGCCTTTTCAGCTGAAAATAAAAGTCACATATGCACAGACAAAAGAGCAGTTGTTTTGATAACTAACAGAATGAGTTTCTCTCCACAGATTTTAATTTAAATTTGAATACTGGGATCTTTTGTTCATACCAAATTGTAGGTTGAAAACTACAAATGTTCAGGAAGGTAATATATCAGCAGAGAAGGTACTAAAGAGTACGGACACTCGATATGAATAATCTTGATGCGTCTCATATGTCGTCAACAAAATCAACTATGTGATGCAACCCCTGCCATGTGTGTGTATTAAATGCTTTAAGTAGACTGAGTCATGCTTGGTGAATCTACCCCAAACATCAGTTTTATGCAAGATACCGACACACAAATCAGCTTGAAACACTGTTCTGGAGGGGATACCCTTTTTAACCTTAAGGTAACCACCACTGTGTCCATCTTCTAAATTTTTATTTTAAATTATAGTGGAATGCCAACATCCACAAAGATACAAAGTATATCACAATGCATACTGGGAAAACGTATCACATGATACCCAACACATCCAGAATAAGGACAAATTTTGTACAAAATTTGCATAGTACATAGTAATATGCTACTATTTTATGACTTAAAAAAATCATACCTTCTCTAAAAATTATGAAATAATTTTTATGCTTTTTCTATGTGTTGCACAACTATCAATGGGTTACCAACATGAAAAGGCCCATCTTTTTATAACTCTGAACAGTTTACCTTTAAGTGTACACCAATGTACACTGTTAATTTACCACTGTTGAAGGAGTTACATTGCTGCGCTGAAAACAGCTCTTTTATTCCCATTTTGTTACTGAAGCGGAACAATATAATACTGGCAGACAGTTTACACGGAATATTTTATAGTCGGACCGCCTCGACGGAAGTAGTGTCCCTTGTGGAGGTCAATTGGAATTTGTCGCGACTCATCGGGGTAAATCAGGTCTTATTAATCGTTTATTTATTTACAGTTTATTTAGGTCTAAGGGATTTTTTTACTTTACTTTCTTCTTTAAATCTTTATGACGGACGTGTTCGTCTCTCGTTGTGCTAAAGTTAGCTAAGCGCCAAATAGCCGGACGTCCACCCACCAGGCTTGAATTTTACATTAGTTAATAAATGTGTGTCTTAAAATAAACTTTATGTTTAGGCAAATTAGTTTGGGGGCTTTTCTTTTCTTTTTGCCGCGTTTTCGTTTTGTCAGCAAGTCTCCAAGACAGACCTTTGATAATTTGTCCCAAATCGAGACAGAGAAAAAAACTCTAAAAATGTTGTCAGTATTTGTATTTAAGTCAAGAAACTTGTTGTGTAAAACGTCTCATTGCTCATTCATTTCCACTGTAAAATCACTATAATAGTAACAAAAAAAAAATTAGAATTTCAAGATAAATGTATGCAAATTTAATCTCCTACACAGAGATGGACACAATTTCAATTGTTGTGTCAAACCACGTTTAATGAATGAATTGATTTAATGAATGTATTAAATAAGACTATACATCTCCTTTTATAGGGACAGCTGCAATGCTTGGAAATAAGCTGTGTGCTCTTTTGTAACGTAACTACTCACACTGACTGGTCCATCCATCTGTCCAGTCATCCATCTAGCCGTCCACCTGTAGCTTGTAGATCTACTATTTCCCCTCAGCAAGCAAGTTTCACACTTAATGAGTGTTAATGGATGGTAAGGCAGATGAAAACATAAATTGACCTATTGCCTTCCCCTCCGCTGCCTCCTGCAGGATCAACACCAGCCTTGACTGTACCAGCCTTGACCGTGAAGGAGCTGCCGTCATGGTGAAAAAGAAGCGAGTCCGCCTCATTGCCGAAATGGCTCGGAAGATCCGGGCCTACAGAGAGCTGAAGTCGCAGCCACGGGAGTCCCAGAAATATGCTCTGGACTATGAAACGATGAAACGGCCTCACACGGGGAAGATGTTACCTGTGCTGGCCTGGCAGGACGTGCGCAGGGAAAGCCGCCTCTTCTCCCTGATGGCAGGCATGAGGTTTTTCGGGGTGGGCCGCCTTTTTACTCGCAAGTCCTGGCTGGAGGACCACCCAGAGCCCAGTTACTGGCAGATCACCAAGGTTAAAGTGGACTACACAGCTGAGGTGAGATCGGCCTGCATATCATTTTACTCTCAAATCTGCATGTTGTCAAAGTACATTTGATCATTACTATTACTGAGAATTGTGCTAGGTTTTTTAATACAAATCCTCAATGGGAGACTTCAGGCCTCCACGCCATCACGGGGGGAAATATTTCAATTGATACTCCTCTATTTGACTGCCAGCTGTGGTAAGATATGTCTAAAGAGCTTAAGAAAGCTGAAGAGATTTGAAATAACCTGATAACCTTCTGTCTTTTGAAAATTTTCATTATTTGGTTCCAAATAACCCATAATGCAGGTTGTTTACTTGCACTGGAATATTTCTCTCTATTTGTGTGACTTCTTTTAAAGGATTTGAATACTTCCTCTAGGACAGCAGTGTAGCATTTGTTATTTGTGAGTGAAAAGTTTGCTTTTTTTCTGTACTTTAGAATATGGATCACGGCAAAGCATGGGGAATACTCTCATATAAAGGTAAGAGTTTCATATTCTCTCTGCATTTGGTTAAAAATTAGGACTGAGCTGAGTATTTTCTTTTTTTCCTTTCACTAACTTTGTTATTCTTTCAGAATATTGTGACACAGTTTTGTTGTTATATTAACACCATACAGTCATTATTCCGTCTGATTTCTCCCGATGCTGTGGTTACATATAAGTGCTTTGGTTTTTACTCCTTGTTGTTATCATTGTGAACAAATTGGTTGTTGTATGGTTAGACCCAAGGCCTCACAAATGTGTTAAAAAAAAAGAATCATTTAATCTCACACTTTGTGCCCGGCAGGAACACAGGAGAGCAAGGTGAGAGAGGTGGACAAGGTGATGTACCATGACTGGCGCCTGGTGCCAAAACACATGGAGCAACAGTTTAAGGACTTTGAGCCGCTCCCTGAGCTGCCTGTACGCTACGTTCCTTACCCTCCGCTGCTCCGAGCCATGCTGCTGGCCCAGTGCCGTAAAGCAGGCAGCAGCACGACATTGGAGGAGCCGGCCTTACCTTTAAAAAGGGATGTCCTGCTAAACAAAGACTATTTCCGCAGGCAAGAACAAGAGAGGCAGAGGAAGGAGGGGACAGCGGTGTGATGCATGACATGGCTCTGATGTTAAAAGCTGACTCATCTTTGCTGTTTGTACATCATCTGTGTTGAAGTCAAGTGATCTCTCAGAACCCTCTTTTTGTTGTCTGTATTATGCTGTACATATTAAATTTAAGATGGATTATGATCTATATTATTTGGCTTTGGTATGTTTATTTGACCTGTTGGCACTACTTAACCTGCCTTGTTTTTGTAGAGTCAACTTTGCAGAATGAAAAAGAGGTTACAGGGGACCTATTATGTTACATTTAATGCACTTGCAAATGTGCATTGAACATAAAATGCCACAAGGTAAGTTAGCATAACGCTGGTGTGATGTATGGGCCCAGATAGGATGTATCTCATTTGTTATATATAAGTAAAATTAAGGTTCTAAAAATTATACTGGATTATCTGAGCATTTTGATAATCTGCTACAGAACATTAATTTTCATATCTGTTTTGGAGAAACATTTGCCAAGCTGAAACGAGGCTAGAAAAAATATCTTGTTTAATTTTTCTGTGAATAAACTATTTTTCTGGAATCAGAATTGTACCTCCTAGAATGGCAACCTGGAATAATCATGATCATTGAATCCACAACCTTCTTGCTGTGAGGAAACAGTGCGGTTTGTTTGTCATTTAAATGAAGACTAAACTGCACCCATTCACTATCTGTCATGAGTTGAATATAAAGTTAGTATTAATCAATTAGTAATCTGTGTTTGTATTACTTGGAGTAAACATTATTAAGGTCAATCATTTCAACATCCCTAAATCTGTCCATGGATTCAGATTAGCACCGTACCAAGATGTCCTGTGACTTATTCACAGGGTCCACACTTTGACCCTGTCTGCTCAAATATATCCAGGACATTTTGAGTTAGCCTGCTTTGCCTTACAAACCAACGTGCTTGGCTGTGGTGGATTGCGATCAACAAGCAACTGAATTAATTTGACTTGCAAAAGTTCTGCTGAGCTTCATATTTCATCTGTTTTTTTTCTCTTAATTCAATATTTTTGATTGCATTTGCAAATGTTTGCTCTGTAAGATTTGACAGTGGGGTTATCTCTTGTTTAATCCTAGGCAAATGTTAGAATTTAGAACTTAAAGCGAAGAATGAGACGTCAGGACGACCATATGATTGGTCAATCGCTATCACGTGATGAAGTGATGTACTTTTTCTCGCTTCTGCATGAATATGGTTGTATAGATTCGGGTTGGATAACCCTACCCTGAACAATAAACATAACCCTTGTACTATAATGTAGAATCTTTGAAATCTTGTAATGTTTTGGGGATTATTTTTTAACTTCCGGGAAGTTTCCGTCCATATTATACTGTATATACAGTATATACTTCTCCCATATCAGCTAAAGATTTCTGGCCTGCCCGCGCGGTTGTCGGTTCTCAGGTGGTGGAGCGGAAGTGCGTGCCCTTGCTCAGCCTCAGAAGCCTCCTGACGTTTACCTCTGGACACCACGTGACTTGCTTTAGCGAACAATCGTGTGTTTGTGCGCATGTGCACATTCTCCTTCCTCATCCCTGTCTTCCAGGCGGCTCGCGCTATCCCACTTAGCGGGTTCAGTCGATGCTACCGCGACCATGATCTGCTTGTTTCTGACTGTTTTCGCCCAAATTTTTCACTCAGGTTGGTGTTAAATCTGCTTTTTCCATTCATCTATCAGACGATTCCATTTGGATTAAAGCCCGGTAATGCGCTCAGAGTTTCCGTCCAGTCAGCAGGAGACGCAGACTGAGCTGCGTGGCGGCTGAGGCACATCCATTAATGCACATAATATATAAAGTTGAAGATGTCGGAAAAACTCTATATTACAAATTTAAAACTAAACTAACTAAAAAGCTAAATTTGGAAAATGGTTTCATGAAGTGTTTCGGTAAAAGTATTTAATCTTCTTATTGTTTTTCACGTTCATTCAAATGGCCAAATGGTCACTTTCGGCAATGCGATGCTCTTCCTGTTTTACCACCTGTTCTCATTAAAGTCACCAGTTAACATGGCCACTCATCTATTCTGCACACCTGCTATCTAACCTACAGTGGACGCCAGACGTTCTGTTTGAAATGTTTCATTTGAGATACAAATTAAGGGAGTTGGATTGTGTTTCCTTTGGATCCTTGCTCGCGTGGGTGCCACGGGCGATGAGGAGGTGACACTATAACCTCAGGGACAGGATATAAACCTGTAGGCGTTAGATTAAGGTCATCATCAAATCCCGCATGAAATGAGTCTGACAGGAATGACGAGACAGACAGGCAGGCATCTGTACTGCATACAAAAGAGTAGTGAAAGAAATTGGACATTTAAAAACATCATGACTCGGCTGAGAGGAAAATGCCCACTCTGCAGTGAATTAGATCAAGTAAAATGTGTATTGGTGACATCAAGCAACAGAAAACCATCTGTCAGGACCGTGGGGATTAACAATCGATCAGTAGTTAGAAGGTCTCATTGTGAGGCCAGATAAGACAGATAAATATGTCAACATCTAATAAATGTCCTGAACCTAACAGATCGAGGTCCGAGAATGTAGATTTGATTTGGTGTCGTACTTCAACCTCCCGTTTGTCCAGTAGATGGGGATGAAGTGCCAATAAGCTGTTTGCCAATCACCATTAAACAGGAAGCAGGCGTGGACGAGGTTGTGAGAAGTGTGAGAAACTTTGGGAAGGACATAAATTAGCCCAGATTATCTTGGACGAACTATTTAACGTTAAGCGCAAAAGTGTGTCTGACTCATCAACGATGCTAACAAAGTGTTACACCCAGGCCTCACCTGACTAGCAAAAACAGTTGTATTTACACACTAAGGACACAGCTGATGGGTAGAGCAGGGACTGGTGAAGTTATGGAGAGCTGTAGAATCCATGGACCAGGATTGAGAACCTCTGTGCACTCACTGTAACACAAGTTGATTCATCATTCTATTAATAGTTCATGTGTTAAGCTGCCATTGGTGCCGGTGCATACATGACGAGCGTGATAGGCTGTACGAGTTCAGCAATGAG
Source organism: Brotula barbata (assembly GCA_900303265.1). Classification (NCBI taxonomy): domain Eukaryota; kingdom Metazoa; phylum Chordata; class Actinopteri; order Ophidiiformes; family Ophidiidae; genus Brotula; species Brotula barbata. The sequence continues at coordinate 38,525 of OMNV01009704.1, read as the reverse complement.
ACCCAGAAAAAGGTCACAGAGAGATCTTGATGGACTGGAGGACTTGGTGGCAAAACACGCACGGATTGAAGAATGTGGTGAGAGAAAATCGAGTTTGTGTGTCCAGCGATAGACGATCAATCGGTGACATCGTGTTTGATCCAGATCGTGCACTTTCAGATAGGAGCTACATTATGTTTATCCAGGCACGGTCGGGTTCTTAGTGCAGCTACAAACACGCAGCCACCACCATCATCAAGTGGAGGTTTGATGCAGCTACACTATTAAATAATTTCCATTCTATCCCCTGAACTAATAATAGATATACTGTTCCTGTTACTATGGTAAGTTTTGGAGGTGGATGAACAGGATGGTTGTGGTTATTTTTGGATTGCCGCCATGCCTTCTTCCCAATGGTGAGATTTTGACATGTTCTGCCGTGGTGGATGTTTGTGCTCTCTAAATTCTTTCTTGTCCTCAATGGGTTCACTTTGTCCATGTTTGCATGTTGCATCATCTCCCATGTGGCCACGGATACAGGACAGGCTTCAGTCGGAGTTCTGTTCTGTTGGAATTATCATGAACAGGAGCAGTGCAGAACATGGCAAATATTTAATGGCGGACTGTCTGTTTATCTGTCTGTCTGTCACCTTTGACTCCAGGCTGGACCGGCATCAACGAGCGCACCTTCATCGCTGTGAAGCCAGATGGCGTGCAGCGGAGGCTGGTGGGAGAAATCATACGGCGCTTTGAGAGGAAGGGCTTCAAACTAGTGGGTCTGAAACTCATGCAGGTACATGGACGCCATGAGGCCTTTGATATGATTTAAAAGCATGTTTCAGAAATCAGAGTGGTCGTCTAAATAATAAATATAAAAATAAATATAACGTGTAATCAAGAGAAGTCAAGTCAAATTTATTTGTACAGCCCAATATTACATCCAATGTCTCAAAGACAACAGTTCAGCTCACAGCTCTTTAAGAAGACAAGGAAAAACTGCCTGAAAACGTGTGTGTGTGTGTGTTTGTGTGTTTTCTCCATGTCAGGCGCCTGAGGACCTTCTCAGAGAACACTATTGGGAGTTGAGGAGTAAACCCTTCTTCAAAGGACTGATGAGCTACATGAGCTCAGGACCAATTGTTGCAATGGTGAGATTCTCACACACACACACACACACACACACACACTCATAGATTCACAGCAGGCCTTTGATGATTCACTGTTTTTTTGGTTATTCCATTTAATGTAGATGCTTTGTTACCTAATTCTAAGAGATTCTGTTTCAATAAGATTGGTGGGATGTTGGTAAAAAAAAGAGTATTCACACGTTTGTGCGGCAAATTTCGAACCCAATCCAGATAGAGAATTACACTTTTCAGTTTAAGATTGCAAGATACAGCATTTTTGTAATTGCTATAAAACAGCAAAAACAACTGAGGCAATTACACTTTTATTTGTATTTTAGCATTTTAGCACCTATTTATATACTGTATTAACACCCTCTATGACTACATCAGATTTAATTTAATTTAATTTAATTTAATTTAATTTTTCTGGTATTTGGGTCAATGTTTATTGCTGCTGGTACACAAAACATTTTCAAGAGGGATAGATAAAGGGTTATCTTGTCTCATCTCATCTCATCCAGCTTTTTATGAATGTGATGAGCCTTTCGTGTCTTATTTATTATTACGGATGGATGATGCTACGCTAACTGATATCTGATAGCTGCATCTCTGTGAAGTCTTCAATAGATGTTCCATAGAACTTTCTCAAGTAGGAAAGCAGAACACAGCACAAGTCGCCATTATAAACCAAAAAAAAAAAAAAATCATGTCCTATGATGGATTATCAAAAGATGCAGATTGTATTTATTGATCTGGATCTGGCAGTCTGGTATGAATTGTGTGCGTTGTTTAATCGATTGGAACCACGCCACGTCATATTTTTGAATCGGTAAATAGGCGTGTTTACATATTTCATACAAATGATTTCCCTGCTGGTTATCAGTCCGCTGAGTAAAGCAGTGCTGCTGCCGTACTTCTATGTGCCTTTCTGTGTTTGTGTAGGTGTGGCAGGGTTTTGATGTGGTCAAGACCTCACGCAAGATGTTAGGAGAGACCAACCCTGCTGACTCCCTTCCCGGGACCATCAGGGGAGACTTCTGTGTGGAAGTCAGCAGGTATGATCGTAGTCTGGGTTATGAAATGATGATATTTAGTTTCTTATTGTCGCACGGTAGCTAATAAGGAGGCGGCAAATTAAAAACATACGCAGCAATGAGTGACAGGAAGGCCGCGGTTAGGACAGACTGTGATTTGGGCTCTAACTTGTGTGTTTGTGGTGGCACTGTAGGAACGTGATCCACGGCAGCGACTCGGTGGAGAGCGCCCAGAGAGAGATCTCTCTGTGGTTCCACAACGACGAGCTCCACTGCTGGGACGACAACAGCAGCCACTGGATCTACAGCTGAAGCTCCACGTTTACCGTCCAGATAACGTGAACGTACCTCAAAATTGATGTTTTGACTTTATTAGCAGGCATTATAGCTTTGCTGGACATTTCACTAATATATTTTTGAACAGTCCTGTTCATTTCTGAGGTCAGTTGGCTTTATGAACCAAAGTGCACTCACTCGGCGAGTCTTAAATTGACCGTAGATCGCCGTGTTCCTACCGCCCATAGCAGTGTTTGTGTGCAGGCTTTAAATCAGTAGTAGTTTGCTGGAAACGTGCTTTTAAAGTCATATACTGGGTGTTGAGATCAGCAATAAGCTTGAATTTAGAGCACTAATAGGCCTTGTTAACTTTTTTGTTGTTTTTCTTTTTTTAATTCATCAGGGAATGTCAAAACAGCAATAACTGGAGCATTTAAAGCCAGCCTGAAGCCTTTTCTCCCAGAGTGTAACACAGGACCATTAGTACGTACTGTAGTGGGAAGAGGTGTAAAATATGATGCTTAGCTGGAGATAACAGCTGGCCAGGAATGTGCTTATAGACGTCATCATTCAAAACGTCAGCTAGATCTGCACCAAACTGCAATGAATGAAGCGTGTGGCTCCCTGTAGATGGCACCTTAACGGATCCTTGCCGATTAAGCAATAATCCCAATTGTCAAAAAAATAAATGAAACGTGTGTTTATCAACGTTGATGTGATCATAAAATACTGTGCACACTAAAACAATAAATCTAATCTTGTGCTCCTTTTGTAAATTGTTGTTTTAATGACTCAGATACTGCTGGGATTTGGGAACTGAGACACACATACACACACACACACACACACACACGTGCAGTGTTTTTCAGCACACAATTATGTTTAATATTTAATTCACACAGATCAATGCATGAGTTCCATACTGAACAGAGGGGGTGGACTTCAGCGTGTCTGGAGATTTACAATGTTCCTGTACACAGGTGCCATAATGACAACACACCTATTTCCTGACCTCGGATACACTGGAAGCATTTCCTAATGTGGGTAGAAAATTCATAAATATTCCAATTTGTCATAAACCCTGGGCCTTTTCCTCCTGTGCCCAATTGAGTTGTATTTTCCATCTGTTTCGTGTCAACCATCTCCATGTAGGGTTAAAATGACGACAAACCCAAATAATTAACCCTCCGCTCCAATGTTGCTGCTAAAACGTGATCCTTCTGTCCCACAGGGTTTGTATTGACTCGCTCATACCACCAGCGTATTCCGGCCCGTGTGGATCCACCCAAAAGCTCCCTAAAACGCTCCCATCAAGTCCCACATTATAGCGTGGAGTGACAGCTGGCTGCTACAAGGAAAAAGTGAACTCCACCTGGTTTTCCTGTTTTTCAGTATAATTGATGCGTGACCGGTGTTTGAGCTCTGGGCTTTGTTTGACGACGCGCCGGGGGGCACCACCGAGGACAAACTGAATGGGGAGGAAGAGGAGGAACTCTGGGGCCGATGCAGGACGATTGAGGACATATAGGAGGGAGGTAGTCGTAAGGCTGGATTACATGGCTCGTGGAGAGAGTTACAGTGCTCTGGGTGGGACAGAAACAGGCTATAGATTACTAGATCAGAGGGGGTACTTACAAGGCATTAATATAGTTACACGGTGATGGGGTGGGAGGAGCTATAATCGTTACACGGGAGGATACAGAGCTTGGAGGGTCACTTTTGAGCCAAGGGGGAACTTTTACAAGACCAGGAATAAATACAAGGCTTGGGGGAGGAGGAGATTTGTTTCAGAAGGTGGGTGGGCGGGGTATAAAAGCAGATCCAGGTGTCACTCAGGTATGTAAGACACCTGCCAGACGATGATGTGGCTCCGCTCTGCTTTGCACAAAGTCGGTTTTGCCTGCGGCGCTCCACTGTTGTCCCCTTCCTCTGTCTCGTCGTCTTCTCCGTCCCCTGGAGAGAATGCGTAGACAAGAGTGTGTGTGTGTGTTTGAAGTGATGAGCTGAATGTTTATATTGGCAACATATACATTAGACGGGTCTGCTGACAGAATGTAGTCCTCAGTGCTGAACCAGTGGCACATGCAGAAAAAAATGTATTGAAGGTTTTCCATACACACACACACACACACACACATATACATATATATATATCTATATGTACACTATATATATACTCATATATAGATACATATCTACATATGTAGTATATGTATACGTAGGTACATATACATCTACACACACACACACACACACACACATATACAGTATATATAATTAAAAAAAATACTAATCTTCTATATTTTCAGATGAGGAGTACGGTTTAGATTTCAAACTAAAGTGTGGCCTGGATTTTACAACATAAATTGCCAACTTAATATGCTAATTTTTCATTGTAGCAACAGTTTGTCTGGCACGGCTGGCGAATCCTAAAAGCAGTTACCCAAAACACGTTTTATTCAGGCTGCTAAAAAGTTGTGAACAATTTGTAGAAACAACTGTTCTTCAATTAAAATTTTTAAGAAATATCCACTTTTTTTTTTTTCCTGTGAAATGTTTGGTTGCACTACTTATTGCATCACAAATAATTGGCATATGGTGTTGCCACGTCTCCTGCAATTCCCTCCTCCACCACTAAACGGTAAACTTTGTTTGACTTCAGCTGTTCATTGGACCTGATGTACGTTTGTGCGTGTGTGTGCTTTTCGGTGACCCGGTGGGCTTCCTCACCTATACGGAAATCGATGTAGCCCTCTCCTCCACTCAGCACCAACACATTTTGAACACTCTGAGCTTCGGCCTCTGGGGGCGCTGTGGAGCCCTGTCCTTCTGATGGACTGTCCAGCACGCTGCCGTTTAGGGTGGCCAGAACATTTCCTGTTGTAAAAGACAGAAGGTGAATACGAGTCTGGAGTAATGCATGTGTGTGTGTGTGTGTGTGTGTGTGTGTGTGAGACAAATGATAAAATGCACTATTGTGTGGACCCCTTAACCCTGTAACCCTCTAACCCTGTGACCCTTTAACCCTTTAACGCTTTAACTCTGGTTTAGCTTATGAGCTGCTGTTGCCAACCTGGCACGGAGACGAAGAACTTGACAGCATCACGGTGTCCATGGAAACAGAGCTGGGCCTGAGCCATGGAGCAGTAGGGGATGAAGCTGCCACTGCTCTTCTCTGAACCATCGTCACCGTACACGTGGATCACACCCCCGGAGGATGTAGGAGACACCTTATTGGCTGAGGGAGGAAGAGGCCACGAGTGATTAACTGCACCATACAAAAACAAACAACCAGAGACACACGCACACACACACACACAGACACACAGGCAAAAGGGAAAAATTCGTCCCAGAAATAAATAACCAACCATAAAATCCACAAAGATTAGAAATAGTTATTAGAGAAATAACAGAATGGTTTAGCTCATATCCAGCATGCAAACCAAAACAAAATTCTAAATCATGAGGAAACACATCCACATTTGGACAAATGTTACCAGGTATCATCACCACATCGACGTTTGTGGCACGTGAAAAGATAACGGGGGTCATTCATAGAAACACACCCAGGCTACACACTGCTGTACCAAATCAGTCCTTGATAACAGAGGCTCAGTACCAAGGCTTCGGTTGTTGTTGATTCCCTTTGATGCTGTTCAAGGGGGAGGAGTTAAGGTGAAAGAAAAGTGATAATTTCACAGCAAAACAGCCAAATCAGCAATGGACACGTTCATCGATTGTTTGTGTGAGCGTAAACACAGACAAAAAAAAGAGACAAAAGGGAACTTTGACCACATTGACTGGTTGCTAACGCCTAAAATTTAGAACAATTCAGATCTTGTTTTAGCATGAGAAAGTGTTTTATGAATAGATTCTAGGGGGCGACGTGGGTCAGTGTTTCATGAATACCCCTCATTATAGCTTGTTGTCATGGACGCAGCATGAAACAACAACAAACAGCATGCAGAGCAACCAAAACAAAAAGTTTATTTCTCAAAAAAACAAAATCATTGGACTACTTTCAGCTGAATGGATACAGATCCATGACTATTAAAGGAACGTTTACACCGCCGGCCTGTTTCTATCCTCCTTGAGAAGTAACCCCGGCGTTGTTGTGGTCTTTTGCTTACTTATGTTTTATCTTTTTAGAACCTGGCAGTGTAAACGTGGCCTGAATAACCTTTAATAATTCAAACATATGTAAAAAATATATCACATGTTGTGTTTCAGGGGAAATGAAGGCATGACTGGGTGAAAAGACAGTCGAATGTAGGGGGCGCTCCCACTTACCCCTCAGACCCAGGAGCTGTCCACGGTGAAGGACCACCGCTGGGGGACGAAGGGGAGGAAGAGGAGGAGGAGGAGGAGGAGGGACGTGAGGAGTAGAGCACAGGAGAGAGAGTACAGCAAACAGTGAGAGTCAGCACACAGACGGTTTGTAAAAGAGGAGAAACGAGTGAGGGCATGGAGGAAGGAAGGAAGGAAGGAAGGAAGGAAGGATGGAAGGAGGGAAGAAAGGAAGGAAAACTGAAGGGGGGAAACATTTCAGTACCTGTAACCTCTAATGACCCTCATAAATCTACACCGTCATCCCAGTCTCACAGTTTAAATTAAGGGTTCTCAAACTGTGGCACGTGTACCACCAATTCAGTTTGTTACTGTAAGAGACACAAGAAGGACAAATTTAAACTCCAAATTCCCAATCTCATCCTAATTTGGTGTGTTACTCTTTCATTGGTTGTGTTTCATAAAGTTTCCAGTGGTGTTGTTGTGTTTGTGTTTTGTCTCCGCGAGGACGTTAGCCTACGTTAGCACCGAGCCAAGACCTACCTAAGACACCTGAGAACCTAAGACGTCCAGGAAATCCACTGCACTGGTCCATGTTTAATATAGCAGTCAGGTGACCTCTGTCCCCACTTGGCAGAGAACCGGTATGTTTGTTGTTTGAGGACACCGTCCCCCATAAGCTGTGGGCCGTCTCAGGGTCCAGACTCACCTTAAGCAGCTGGGTCCTCCTGAGGGTCCAGACTCTGGACTGAAACACGGCTGTTGTCTTGCGCGTGTTTCTTTCCTGTTGAAAACTATGGGTGAGTGTAAAAGCAGCACAGACTCACTTTCTGTCAGTGGGATGGAGATGATCACGCCGTTCCCGGTCCCCACCCAAAGGCGATTTCCACCGATCAGGAGCGCCGTGATCCGGACAAAGGAGAAGCCCAGCTTGCCAGTACCTGAGAATTCAAGTCACTGCGGTGAGTGGACAGACGGCACGTCAGCACGAGACGCCGGCTGCTGACGGGAGGAACTCTTACCCAGCATCTTGCTGACGTACGGCTCGATGTCCACGTCCTGGAGGTGCTGGTGTGTGAGCGCGTGGTAGAGACGCAGAGTGGAATCTAACCGGATGGACACCCACACGCCGTCGCCGATCCACGCCAGCTGTCGCACCTGGCTTTCTCTCCGAGGGTGGGCGTCGAAGGACTTCTGCAACGTGGTGACAATCAGAGCAGGATTACACTCAGATGAAACATCTGGACTCATTCTAAAGGGAGGACGGAACGCTCGTCCCGTAATTCACCTCGATCTGCATGCTCTTGGGCTGGATGACGTGGATTTTATTCTTGTAGCCGCACCACACTTTGTCGTGGACGACCGCCATGCAGCGGATGGAGTGATGAGGCCGGCCCAGATCCATTAGGTGGTAGTTGGACAGATCCCACTGGCCATCTGCTGACAGACACGGACGACAACTCAAAGCTATAAATGATGAACAAGCGACCTCACCAGCCTACACAGTCATACCATGTGACTTCAATTCTACTGAGGAGGAGGAGGAGGAGGAAAACATCACTTCCATAAGCTGACGAAGGGAAAACAATGAACAAGTGTTGACGGACTTTTGTAACAGGGGAAGCTGTGGAAAAGCTGCTGCTTATGGAGAGTTCAATCCTATGTCGCTCTAAATCCCTCTGAGAACGTTTCCATAAGCTTTTCGTTTTCATTTTTTTACATTCACATTTCAGGCTAAAACGAATTCATTGTTCGGCGCTTTTTCCTGGAGACAACGAAGAGCCGACTGTCTCTGTAGCCGAGCTAAGATCAAATGATGAAAAGGGTTGCTGAAGAGGTCAAATACCCTCAGATCTGTGGAAGATGGCGAGGGTCCCGTCGGCGAGGGCAACCAGCACGCGGCCTTTCACGTGCCTGCGATGAGGGAGCAGAGACAAGAGGGCCTGAGCACCGAGAATCTGCCTACAGCAACATGGACTGTCTTTGAAAGCACACACACATACGCACACGCACACGCAGCGGTGATCACTACTTACACCAGACTGAGCACAGAGTCCTTTAGTTTGATGGAGTGGAGACATTTCTTCCAGTTTCCAACAGCTGAGTGGACGTAGAGCCTAAAGGGAAAACAGACGACGTAAACAAACATCTGGAAACTGCACACACAGTCTGTAACCACGTTTCTATACTGCAGGGATGGATACGAGCTTAATGAAAATCTTCCCGTCTATGTCTGGCGTCCGTTTCAGTGTGGTTGTACTCTGACTTTATGTGCTGTTTGGATCGCCGTGATCAGCGGCTGCTGCTGGCCGTGGGTGGTTCGGCTGAGCGACTCACCAGCCATTCTGGGCCCCCAGCCACATGGTGGGGGCCACGCTGGTGTAGTTCTTCACCTCTTCACCTCCGTCCTCCGTGTCCCGGGGCATTGACGTCTCCTCTTTGGACTGGCCTGAGCTTCTGTGAGGACCGATGACAAACACGGTGAGGGGAGATCCAGATGTTTAGCAACAGAAAACTCAGACAAGACTTGGACAAACGAAACAAAATGGTCAATTATGGGACAAATCTGTGTATTACACATTTTCAAATCATCATATTGTTTCCGGTGTGTTTTATTTTAATTGTCTTTATAAAACCTGTCAGCATGCACAATAGCTGCGACGTGCCTGTCACTGCCGTCCGCATGGCGAGGCTGAGGATCAGTGAACACGTGCTCGGTGAAGGGTCCCAGGGGTCCAGATCTTGCCTCTGTGTGGCTGGCCGCCGGCTCAGGGACCTCCGTGGCCTCCGTGGCTTCCTCGGCGGACTGTGCGGGGTGGATCTTCCCGTTCATGGGGGGCGCGACAGGGGCTGAAAGCAGAACCGCATCAAGACAAAAGGACCGGCTGATAAGTGTCCTGGTAATCAAGCTGTTGTGTTATGTTATTGCAGATGTGTGGGTGTGTGTGTGTGTGTGTGTGTGTGTGTGTATGGGGGGCGGTCACCTTGTCCTTTGTCCATTATGGGCGTGTCGGTGCGCGAGGAGCAGTTACTGCGTGCCACGCTGCAGTTGGTGGCGCAGCCCACTAGGGTGATTCCAGCCAACATGCCCTCCATGCCTCCATCATCCTCACCCCCGCCTGCACTCCCGTCTCCAGGATCCAACACGATCTCTCCTGCTGGATAGTCGCTCTCACTGGCGGCTGGGAGTGACACACACACACACACTTTGCACACTAACACAGCTTAACTGGCGCCATGCTGTCTCGTTGAGTCAGTATCAACTGCCTGACTGACAAATTTTTGGAACTTATTTTCATTATATTCAACTTTTTCCAGTCAAGGCTAAAATATACAGTTTAACGTAGAAAAAAGAAAAAAAAGAAAAGAAAAAAAAAGTGAAAGGAACGCAAAGGAACGTAAGTAACCAAAAGCTAAGGAATGATAAAAATAAAAGTCAATTTTTATGGACGCTTGTTTTCATTTCGACTGTAAAGTTTTCTCAAACTGAAGGATTTGTTATTTTTCCTCAAGCATTTTTACACAAACAGTGGAAAAAAAAACAAGTAGCCGATAGGAACGAAGCATCTCATGAATACTTCTCATCAATACAGATCAAATCAGAGCCATTCTCCGCTGACGGTACAGGACACTGAGTGCCATCCTTCTCACCTGGCACGCTGGAGATGCACAGCACGTGGGCGTTACACACGTTGAACTGGTCCACCAGTGAGCCGGGCTGGTTGGCGTCGATGATGACCACCTTGCTGGCGGAGTGGGTGCTGGTGAGGATCCACACTCGACTGCTCATGGTGTCTGTTTCTTGGAGCTCCTTCGACTGGACGGAGGGACACAACTGGGTTTCTGATCTGTTCGTGATCTATGTTCGTCAGCTACGTACGCGATGCACAAAATGTCTCTGTTTTATCAGCCAATCTTCCATTTGGAACACTTATATAATCCTGCGTGTGGTATTTGAGCAGGATGAGATTAGGGATGTACGTCATATATCACCTATTTCTTTATGTGTCCAGTAAATCAAAAACCGAGAGATGCTACCTTCCTCTTCTCCGGGGAGCTGTGGTTGCTCTTCTTGTCTCCTCCCTCCTCCTCAGTGTGCAGGGGGTCGCTGCTGTTGGACGCTGTTTTGGCTGGTAGAGACTCCTGACTATAGGCCTTCCATCCGGTCAGGTCCACTCCTGCTGCACACCACAACTACACACACACACACATATGACAAAATCAGTAAGATGCAAACTTGTCAGAGAGTGAAGAGTCCCGCCCACTTTAACAGATTGTGCAGTTTTGGATGGATGAATGTTTGCAGCTGGAGGAGAATGATGATGACGTTTTTGGTCAATCCCACATGTTGATCCTAGATTACCTGTGTGGTCCTATGAGACATGTCCACAGATGGCCAATGTAACGCTCTTAAGCTGCGACCAATGACAGCCTGTGACAAAATTCAGTCATTTAGGATGAAATCCTCATATTTATCTTCCTGCTATGACTTTAATCAAATTTCATGCTAACCATAGTGTTAATGTTAATATTAATCGTAAGTTAATGATGTATTTCTGCCCATATAGTGTTTTCTTCGTGCTGCAGTGCTACAGTTCACCAGGCTTTCATTGCATGATCTGACCTGCGTGCTATAAACATTTCAGATTGTGGTTATTGCACAGTTTTTAGTTTAGTCTCTCTATGATCAGAGCTGATGGCTGAAGCCAGTACGGAACTTTAATGTGCAGTTCACAGGGCGCCACAAAGGCCTCAGACTGCCTACTGACAGAACTGATGTGAATGTGTACGTTAGAGTCCCAACGGCTGCGTGTCAACACACGATGTGAGTCTCTGCACGATGTGAGTGGACGGCCATCTTTGACCGCTAGCTACGGCGTCTCCACTTGGACAAACCACATAGTTACCGCCGCGATACAATACGCGAAGGGACTCACATCGTGCACTGACACTGCACATTCCTAAAAACAATCCTTCCTCCAGAACTCCTCACCTTCCTGTTGGGATCTTTCTCCACCAGGGGGCGACAGTACACCGGAACAGGAACGTTCTTCATGCGGTTGTCATCTTTTTCGTTGGTGGTCTAAAAGCAGAGGTGGTTCATGAAACATCTGCAATGTGACTGACCTCTACTGATAACCGAGATCACGCACACTTTGTGTTTCTATCCCGTGTACGCGTTTTTACGGCATAAATTAAAGGAAAATTCCACCAGTCAAATCTTCAGAACAACATTTTGGTTTCTTTGATTTGGAAAGGCAGGAACCAAAACATGAAGTTGTTGTTTCCATTATTACGCGACTAATAACAGTATTTGTACATTATACTCATATATTTTTCTACTTATTATTTTTTTATATTTATTAATCAGGGGTTAAAATTTAAATGATTGGAATGACAACAGCAGACGGAGAGGAAGTCTGTGTGTAGGTAACAAGTGTGTGTGTGTAGGTAACAGTCACACCATTAAAACACACACTATACTCGATTATGACAAAGTGTTCCAAAGCTGTCCAAATGTACAGGAAGTGTTATGTTATCAGACCATTAAATAAACTTAATAAATCCATTTATCATTACATACCAGAGAATTCAGACCATTTTCAGTTGCTAAAAAATAAACATCCTTAATCAAAGTATAAAAGTGCACATATCCCGGGGTGATGCTGAATAATTCATGCATCAAAACAAAATTCCGTGCAAAAGTCCTTCAATCATTAACCAAATGTTGCCCTCGTTAAAATCCCGTGTCAGTCATCTCTCTACGCCACAGTTTGCAGACTAACAAACACGCAATCGTCCTCTAGATTTGCATTGCTGCCTGCTGTCTATACGTGGGGCTTTAAGGAAAGGTTAAAGGTCGAGTTAGGGTGCATGCTGGCACGCTGTCGGTCTCACTTGCCTGTTGTCTCTTGAGCGGGCCGTCCTGAGCGCTGTCCGTCTGACCTCCAGTCTGCGGGAGAGCAGAGTTAGAGCCGCCTGTCGACCACC
>OMNV01009704.1:0-25261 GCA_900303265.1 Brotula barbata | reverse complement strand
ACGGCACACTCCAGCCACAGGCCTGCATGATGCCGTCATCGCGCCGCATGTGCTCTCGGACCTGCCGGTACTGTTCACGCCGCTGCTCACGGCGGGCCGACAGTGCCGAGTCACTGAGGAGAGACGCAACACCGTTACTGGCCAGTCTGGAAGCAGCGGGAGGAAGGGAGGGAGAAGAGAAAGGGCAAAGCGTTAGCAGCCTGGCAAGCCAGCAGCAAGAGCCTGTGAGAGATGAAGAGGCGCAGAGGAAGAGGAGGGAAAAGCAACAGCAGTGGTTAGCAGCACGTGTTGCTCACAGTGATGTGGAAAGTAACTATGAGCCAAGCCACGCTGTTATTGCGATGATCTGACATCTGAGACGTCAATGCCAGGTGATAGTTGATACAAAAAAAAAAATAACATCACAGTATTTTTTAATTTTACAATAATATTAGATGCTATATACTACTAATATACTGTCCCAACTGATGTCGAGTTACATATGTGCAGCATTTGTAGCAAATCTGTCACTTTGTATTGTGCTGTTGTGTCTTTGAGCCATATTATTGTTGTGCTGTAGTTCTCTCAATCACCACCAGGTGTCAGTGAGTGAAAGTCTACGTAGCTGTCTGAGGACACTTGGAATAGAAGCCTTTGTTTACAGTGGCAGAGCACCGACTAAGCCAGCAAAATAAAACAAATGTTATTGCGTGACTTGCTGTTTTTCTTTAATTCAAGTTTATCATCCCGGATTAATGAAATTAAATGAATAAATTAATAACTTTTAGTGTTAAAATGTTCTTTTTTTAAGAGCAATAATGACGTAGCTACTATGCCAGAGAAACCAGCTGTGGAATGAGGATCCAGGCGGTTGCAGACCTTTGTGATGTTACTGCATGTTAAAAGAAAAAGCAAAGCCGATGCTGATAGTGCAGATTGTGCAGGCCTAATCTCCACCCTCTCACATGACATCACGAGACCAACAGCTCCTAGGGTCATCTGACCAGAGGTGTGAACGACTCTCTCATGGGTGAAATGTCTCCGGCTGTGATATGCTAGAGAAGTGCATGGATTAAAACACACACACATCTGCAAGGAAGCTGTCAGAAGCCCTCCACCAGCTCCGCAAGAGCAAGCAAGCGACCAGCACCGCATGAGAGAGAGAGAGAGAGAGAGAGACTGCTCACTCTTCAGGGAAGAACTCCAGCGTTCGGTTGGAGGTGGAGATCTGACACATGGTATGGCTGCGTCTCTGGGGGAAACCAGCGGGAGAGGGAGACTTGTAGTGGATGTTGACGCTGTAATATGGCCGCTTGACCGGAGGCGGGCTGGACGATGTGCTGAAGAGACGAGCGAAGCTGATGGGCAGAGAGAAACCATGCCGTTACTCCTACAGTCCCACGAAACAGGAGTCGGACTCATACAGAGCATTTATACTTGTGCTACAGTAAACGGGTTTAATAAGGACAGAATCTCACAACTGCCAGATGGTGGACTTCTTCTTCTCCTGGATTTGAGGACTCTCTCGGGACGCCCTAACAAGAGAGGAAGAGAGATAGAGGTAAGCAGAAGGTCATCTAGTGATTGTTTGTGTTGAATTCATGTCATTAACTAAAAATAAAATAAAATAAATAAAATAAAATAAAATAAAATAAAATAAAAATTATTATCAATAACAAGAAGAAGAAGATAACTTGTTACTGGGATTGGATTCTAGATCCAAAAGAAGATCAAATAAAAGCTTCCTTAAAGTGAAGACATCATGGAAACGGGCCTATCTTCCATCTTTAAGGAAGAGGTAAGACAGCGGTATGAGCCCTCCGACCTCCGTCTACCTGATCATCTCCGTCCACCGTACGGCCTCCTGCAGCTCCATCAGTCTCTCCTTGTACTGGTTCCTCTCCATCAGCACCCGGGCCATCTCCACACGGGTGAACCTGCGCCTCTGGGTGATCGCCATGTCGCCGTCTTGCATGGGCGATGAAAACTGTGCACATGAGAACACGGTGCCATTTTAAAATGATGATGATGACAGACAACAAAACACACGTAAACAAAAGTAGGGATTTGTTGGAGGTATTAAATCCTCCTCCTCATAGCTGGGTCGTACTCACGTCGTCACCTGCTTCGTCCTTGGAGTCCCGAGACGCCCCGAGAGCCTCCGCCCTTAACCTGCATGACAAACGAACAAAACACAACCATTGGCGTTCACTCAGCACGCCATTTCAACAAGACAGCTGACATTTGTACTCATCTTGTGATCTGGTCCTGTTCTTCTTTCCTTACTTCTTGAGTTCTTCCTCCAGCTCTTTAACTCTGGCGTCCACTTTGTTCTTGGACTGTCTGACGGCCTCCAGCTCCTCCTTCAGCACCTCCTGCTCCCCCGACAGCTCGTCCACTTTGGCTATGAGGTCGTTTTTCACAATGTTGAGAGCATTTCTGACAAGAAAGAGGCAGAGAGCCGGACAGGGAGGGGTGGAGAGGGGAGGGGGGGATTCTGGTTAGCTCTACAGAACTTCTGATCTCTCTCTCTCTCTCACACACACACACACACACACACACTGAGTCTCTCTTACTTGGTCTCTAGAAGCTGTTTGTTTTCCGTCAACAGGTTTTCCACCTCCTTGCCCATCCCTGAAACAACCACGTGTTCACACACAGCATTAACCATCACCGTTAACCATCACCGTTAACCATCACCGTTAACCATCACCGTTAACCATCACCGTTAACCATCACCGTTAACCATCACCATCTTCAACACATCATCAGCGGTGACTTTCACAAATCATCCAAGATTTGTAGCCGATGTGATGCAATTGATTGAAAATACTGGAATCATTCCTCAAAATAAGAAGTAACAGACAGATTATTGTGTTTATGCATGATACTGCTTTATATAAATCAAATCAAATCAATTCCCTTCCAGCTCCACACGTGCATGCAGGTTTAGTGTGAGCGCTGACACTCCTAATGTCATTGTCAACCCATCTTCTATCATTTCCAGACATGACTGGAATATTTGGAATATTTGCCGTCAGCAAGCACGCAGAGCATAACAAGCAAAGCACACACACACGAGCTTCGATCAAAGGAAAACACAAACAGCGAAGGGGTATAGAAGAAGATAAGATAGGAGATCTATGGATCACAGAGGGTTTGTGGCGGCTGAAGGAAATTCTGAAAATTCCACAGTGTCAAGGTGGTGATTTCTTTTCTTTTTTCTTTTCTTTTCTTTTCTTTTCTTACCTCCTGGACACACTCTGAGTTTCTGTTTAATTATTCTTACATATAAATCATTTGTTATGCTGTCACGTCCTGCATCGTATTTTAATTTTCTGAAGCCAACTAAGCTTTTGTAATGATTTTGTCTTACTTGTCAAAATGGCAAAAAAATTCCATATAAGTTTACCTATTTTTTTTATTTTTATTTTTTTAAGTTGGTTTACATTGCAAAACATACAAGCCAAAATGGATTGGATTCTTGTTTCAGCATCCTGCACCACCGCTGGCCAAAAGTGGAGTTTTCTGCACTTTTTTAAATAAAAAAATAAAAAATTCAAATACAAAGGGGGGATAAAATGTAAAACCGGAGCCAAACACAAAATGGACATAAAGATGAAATCAGTGGGACGTGACAAAACGAGCTTATGCAGCGAATAGGAAGAGTTTAGTCAATGTTAAGGCAAGAGGCGCCTTACCGAAGAAATCGTCACGGACTGGAAGCAAAAGCCGAGAAAGGAAGAGAAGAAGGAAAGATGGAGAGACAGAGAGAAGGAGGAGGAGAGCAGAGGGAGGAGAGGATAAGACTGGATTAATATGAATTTGTAGCAGATCTGTAGAATCTACGTGACCTTTTTTGACACATAAGTTCAGGTTTGTAAATGTATTTCACGTTTTTAATCATTACGCTGACATTTTGAACTATTCCCAGTGTAACAGCAGTGACAGAACCGTTTGCTGCTTCCAATATTTTCTCCTAAAAAGAAAATGATAGAATTTTTCAACACATGAACCAATAATAAAGCAGTTTTTAAGTACTGTCTACATTGTACAGATTACTAAATATATCAAATAAATTTTAGATTTTAGATTTTTATAACAAAACACTCATTCATTCACACTTCATTTATTTTTGTTGCCCTCATTTGACCATTTTATATATATATATACTGTATATATATATATATATATGTTTATTTGTGTGAAGTGACGCACAGTATCCAGGTGATTTTTGTGTGGTGATGATGTTAAATGCCTGTCCATATGTTCATGTAAATAAAGTTACGATAAAATTCTAAAAAACTGAAGCATTCAGACAATCTCTGCATGCCGCACGGTAATAAAATCTTAGTTATATGTGTCAAACTGCGTAATAACAAGGTTGTCGTATTATTATAATACGACTGTCCGACCGTCTCGTCAGGCATGGGAAGAAAATGTGCACCATAGCAGCAGTCAAGATGTGAGGTTTTGGGTGAATAACCACAATAAAAAAAAAAAAATTCAGTGCAGCTACCAGCAATCACACAAGTCAAAAACCCAACACCAAAAGAGTTTGAATCACTTGAGCGCGACCTCTTTTGGAGCCTGAAATCCTGGGAATTAAAGTGCAGCTCGAGTCTAAGTTGAAAGTCGAGCGCTCTGCCAGACGATCAAGGGGAAGAAGTTCTTATAGATGCATAAACGGAGAACGGCATGCAGTTATACAGGAGATTTAACAGCTAGATTGGATTATCAGGAGGCACCTTCGTCATCATGTAATTTGGTAAATGTCAATATAGTCAATTTATATACAGCTGTTTGAAATTACAAAAAATGGCAATGAACAAACGACAAACAATAGAAAATAACTATATGACATCACGGGAATAGCAGACAGTATCCAGCGCATCATATCATATACTGAAGAGTTCACATGAATACTGTGCATTTTGCATTTGAATGTAAGATGTAGTTAAGGTGAAATACATTCAATATCTAACTCAATATATTGGACATACAGTACTGGTCCAAAGTCCTGGTCCCCCTATCCAACCTGGTGTTTGGTGTTCTTTTTCCCAGCAGTCATTCTGACAGTAAATAGTGATGAAAGTAGGACAAATCCAGATGTTATCAATGACATTAATTAGGGCTCCATTCCATTTAGGTTGAAGAGAGCCTGGTTCAAAGAGAGGTCACACTAAATCCTCGACACTTTAGCCTGTAGAAGTTCTTGTCTGATTCTTTACTGTTTTTTTTTAATACCGCAGACACATTTCCTGTATTTTCTGGTTGTATTCTAATAAAGAGATCGATAGCATTGCTACAACAACAAATCTACTGGTGGCCTAAGACTTTTGCACAGTATGTATATACAGTATATATTATAATTCATTCATTGTATATTCCAGTTCATTCCACTGCACCTGTTTTTGTGTGTGTAGGTTTAAATCTAAAAAGTTTCAATCTAAAGTCAAGTCACCATTTTATACTATACATGACGTACACATATCATGTAACAGCTTGAGCTTCAATATATATAATTTCTATCAATAACCTCTATTTATTAACTTGCAGATTGATCCATAATTGAGCTGCTTCAAACAAATAGTCTTTTGTGGACTGATGGACAATGAAATTGAGTTTCTACAGTCTTAGCGGAATAAAATATTACAACACTCTGTCACTTGTTTTCAGTAGATATGAAGCCTTATCAAATGTTTGGGCTGGATTTAGCTGATTTGCTGAATAGTCTTGTTATCCCAATTCTGTCATCCATCCAGAGCACTTCTATATCTGAGTACACTCACACACGCACACTCCAGGCTTCAGAGAGATGGAGTGAGAGTTCATTAGAGCGATGATGCTGTGTGGGATGATGGTCCATCCTCTGAACAGCAACACGAGGAACCCTCTGTTCTGTTTTACTACAGCCAAACTACAAAGTTACTGTCAGGAGCTCCAAAGCCTGAACTGCAGCGTTAATTCATTACTTAAAGTGGAGCCAATGTTACACACGAGAGCCAGACAGCAATGAATTTCGATGAACTAGTTTACGCTCGTTATCGGAAATATCTTCACGCACTCATGCATGAATTTGTGTTGCTCTTGTCTAAAATTGGCGTTCGCTTGCTTGGAAAGTGTGTACAGGCTGTCACAAATGAACCATGTTGATTGTTTTAAAAGTAAAAAGTCAATATTCAACCACTTCGATTATTAAAAATTTGATGTGGTTAATCTGATTGTTGGAAAAAGAATCCATGCAGTTTGATTTCAGGCAAAGTGGAGCAAGAACCCTCTTTCCACGCAGGAAAAAAACAGGTTCAGGTGAGAGGAGAGGAGGACGAGGATTTGAAAGCAGGCATAAAATAGCTGAAAGATATCTGCTGAATTTCTAATAGTGTGCTCTCGACATTAGGCGGGGGATTAACGTACATGTATTCAACTTCACCTCAGAGATGCTCCCATCAGTGCCTCATGTCCCAGCCAAACAATGCATCCATTCAGAGGAGAGAGAGTCAGCGGTAGTTTTGTGTGACGTCACTGGCTGCTACACTCATGGTCACAGCGGTTTGGATGGGGGGGACAGGGTCAGAATCACCCCTTCCTCCTTTTGAGTGATGGTCTAGGGTCAGACTACAGGTCCCCCTGTGTCCTTCCTGCTATAGATCAGATCTGTCTGCAGCTGAAGCCGAGTTTCTGTCACTTTTTATCAGGAACAATTAGCTTCTGTTTCTGACATTTTTATTGCTTTAGTCTGCTGACAAAAAGCTGTGGCCATGTTTGAGCATCGATGTCTGCACTGCACAGACAGGCCGGGATGATTCAGGGCCCTACATCATATTAGAGAGTTGACCTCTTGTCATGACCCCTGCGCTGCCCCTGCAAAAAAATAAAATAAAATAAAGATAAAACCAATAAATAAACGTAAATACAATAATAATAATTGTAATCTTTGCAGTATGCTTGTGATGAAGCACCACTGTCTTACAAACTTTGGGTTATTTAACCATTATGTGCCAAAAAAGGAAACTATAGTCTGCTAAAAATCAGTGATCTTGGCCTTGATCGCCTTTGAACCCTGGTTTGATTTCCTTTGAACACATTTTTACTATAGTCTTGAGCAAAATGATGTACCCTCTCTCAACCTAATCAAATACCCTTTGGAATATGGCTATTGTAAACAGGAAGTATATCAGCTCTGATGAGCTGCAGGTGCACTTGGAATGAGGAAGAAATAAAGTACTGAGGCTGATGTTTACGTTGAGACAGCTGAGAAAGAGACAGGATTTTGTAGAACTGATGAACATTGCAGCATTAAGGTAAAAACTTGGACAAATTTCCAATAAAGTCTGCAATGTCCTTCAGCAAGGTGGTAGTTTGAGTGACAAAGCAGGCAAATTCCCATATGATCGCATCTATACAGACATTCATGAAGTTGCTGCATCATCTTCAGCTGGTTGTAATGCAATAAAATGAGCAATAACATTGCAACACAGTGAGTTTGATAAAACATTGTAGCTCACGCCCCAATCAGATAACGTCCATCAACACGATGACCTGGCTTTGGCCTCTGGTAGAGATGGTCCATGGGTTGGAGGAGAGACCTCTAATGACTCCTGTTGGTCTCTCGTGGCTCCTGAGTGGAGGGGTGGGTGGGGTCAAGAAAAAACACGTCATCCTCTATGACCAATGGGTTGTAGATGGATCAGAGAATCACGGCCTATTGCTCCGTTCTAGGTTTAATGATTCACGCTAGTGCATGTCAGGAGAAGAGCACACAAAACAGCTGCTGAGGAGTCTTTTTGACTGAGCAAATGCCGACGACAAGCTCTCAGCTGTGTCAGAAATCATCAACTTTAATGCAAACACATTCAGATGGCTTGAAGGTCCTGATTTCAAACCATCAGGGTCAGACTCTTTGTGTTCTGCCCATTTGTTTCCTCAGCCTCCTCAGACATGCACTTCAGTTGAATTGGAAATTCTGAATAGCCCGTAGGTATGAATGAGTTTGAGTCTCCACTGGCGTACTTCCACTGCCGGTGAATTCCAGCCGAGCTGTGTAGAGCCGTACCAAACCACCCATTATGTGCTCTCTCTGCACAGCTTGGGTGTTGTTTCCATTGAAAGGGAAAAGGCTCATGCTGACGGCAACGCCTTGGCCTTTCTTGGACGCGGGGTCAGAAAAATGGGGTCTTAAGTTGCCTCAGCTCAGATTCGAGACGTGAAAAAAGAGAGCAGACCTTCGACTCGATCCGATCGGACGCTGAAGTGGAAAAGGGAAAAGTGTGTGTTGAGCTCTGGGATAGAGTATCCAACTGTCAAGGTTGCGCACCGCCTCTTATACGATGCGGGATGAATGGACGGACAAAAACATGCATTGCAGCATGGATTTGTACTCAGAACACACCTATCACATTAAATTCCTCCATGGCCTGTAACGCCTTCAGATGGAGGTGTGGAGTTTAACACCTCGCCCAAATGGAGGAGAAGAAAGGAGGCTCACCGATCACACCGCAGTCTGCTCCTCCTGTCACACCCTAAACTGTGTGTATGTGATGAGTCGTGATCGGTGATCCTGGATGTGTCTCATTATTTTTCTGCAAATGGCCGCGAGCTCACAGTTGAAAGCCATGAAGGACATGAAGCCGCTCATAGTGGGAAGAAAAACAGTCATTAGTCAGCGCGCAGAGAAATAAGCATTGTGGCATGCGGAGTGTGAACTGTGCAACTCTGTGATGTTATCCTGACAAAACCATAATTATGCTGCCGGGCAGCGAGTTCTGGCAGGAACTATAGGCTGCAATTAGAGAATTAAACTTATTCCTCGGCACTTAAGTCAATTAGACCAACTCCTTCATTTGGGCTGTCTGTTTATTCTCTTTTTCAGCAAAACGGAGCCTTGGGCTGGTGTCACAACCACAAGCAGTGCGCAAAGGTATGTCACACTGTTTATACACTCTCAGGAAAATCATCAAACACGTTCGCGCAGAAAATGATTCATATCAGTACAAATGCACATTGACAGACACGCTGGTGGCAATTTTTATGGCTAAGCAAACCCATATGGGATATTAAGGCTTAGTTAAAGTCTCTATTGTGCAGAATCAGTCAAATCAATTGCGTTTGGCAGTTATAGCTGTTTATGTCAAATAAGCCACATGCAAGTACAGGGCAGGGTAAACAGGACAACGGGAAAAAAAACAAAAAAACGGGAAAATTATGTCATCAAAATCATTTTAAACACTTTATGGAGAGAAACATGATGGTGGACGAGTGCTTCATTGACCTATTTTCTAAATTGTTGAATGTATCAGGTCTATTTTTCCTGTTAAATGATAAGGATAGAGGCAAACAGAATGAATATATGATGATTTCATTCAGGTGATCTACAGACTGGAGGTCATTTGTGAACGTTTCAGCGTAATAAATCACTTTAGTTCCATGTATGTTCACTGTGTGTGTGTGTGTGTGTGCATCTTTATATGTTGTGTGTGTGCTACAGGGTCGTGGTGCAATAAATCACCCTGAATGAAAACAATGACATTTTGTGCCCTGTGTGAGTGTGTGTGAGTGTGTGTGTGTGTATGTTTCACAGTTCCCCCATTCATCACTGTTCCTGCCTCTGTACTGCCCAGAGCTAATGTATCACTGCTGAACACTTTCCTGACAGATCTTCCTCTTTGATATGGTGTTAATAAAATAAAACTTCCCTCCAGTGCCGGCCCTACATATTAAGCATCACAGGCGGCCGCGACAGGCAGGGGGCCCAAACTGAGGGTTCGGTTTAGTTATCAAAAACAGATTTTGAATGTGTCTGACATGAAACTGCACGGTGTGGTTGATTCCCAATTAATTCCCTGCTATTTACCAAAGTTTGATAGGACAAACTAGTCTGTCGGGTGGCTTTTGAGTTAAATAGATTTGGAGGTTTTCCCTATTTCAAATTCAGCTCAGGGCCTTTCCCTGCTTCCCTCCATAACTTCCAATATATTATGCTCAGATTATTTCATTTCACATCCACAGTGTGTGTTAGTCTCCTGGCTGTGGCTGCAATTTTAAAAACTAACTGCCCCCACTGGTAATAAAGTGCTGGTGTCAAGCAGGGCAGACAGGGACACGCTTAACAGCTGCTCACGCCCGTAAACGTGCAGTCCCACTGACATGCTAGAGCTTCACGTGTCTCACCGGCTGAATTATTAAGAGACATTTAGACATGTTACTGAGTCCATCCATCATCCTTCTTTAACTTAACCTGGACTAAAAATTTGACTCACGTGCACGCACAGATGTACTGATGGATTTGATTTTTCTCAAATCAAAAGTCCAAATGAATGGAAGATACACTGTACGCTGCACTTCATAGTCAAATTTATTAGTGTGGCCCAATATCACATACGGTAAAGTGCCTCAAAGTCTACGAGCCAACACATTCAAACGGCTTCGTATCCAGCCCAAAGCTCTTGGAAGACAAGGAAGAAACCTCCCAAAAACCCTGTAGGTGTAACAATACAGAAAAGAACATTCAAACATCTGGGATCTGAAATTTATTAGTGATCAGATGTGACAGATAAAAGAGGTGTGACAAGTGAGAAAACTCATATTTGCTGCTTTGATCCTGGACAATTTGCTCTGGTCTCAGGGATCTTGGTTTTGGGATTATGACTGCTGTCCTGTTTCAGACTCCTCACGCAGCATCAGCAGACCCAAAACAACATGGAAACATCCCATTCGGTCTCCTCTGCTTTGAGAGGACTGATGAGAGGCTTGTTGCTGTGCATCACTTTGGCTCGTGACCATTTGGCTCCGTGTTGTCCTCACGGATGCGGGTGGTAATGAGTGCTTGTTAATCCTTCTGCCATTATCTGCACCAGGCAGACAGCCATTTGTAAATGCCAGAGTCGATTAGCAACACACTCTCACGCGCTCCTGATCAGTTCAGGTTTTTAAAAAGAACTTAAAAGCCTCGGGCTTCGGAGTCACAGACATACATTACGGTTGTGCATCAACACATCTTACACAAGAGGAATCCAACGACCTTATTTCACTCGCACATGGCAGTCATTAGTGACTTCAACACTACCTGTAGGCTTGTTCTGTCTACCGCGGCAGTAGACAGCTGTTGACAGCTGCTGTAGATGATAGACGAGGGTGGATCATCCATAATAATTTGGACGTGAAAACATCTACCATTTTTTGATGAATTCTAATATTGCAGCGTTTTGTAAGGAGAGCGCTGTCAGAAATGACAAAAAAAGCCATCGAGACAGATGCACGTGGGTCCATAACGCTCCATATACTTTCATTAGGTTGTGATAATGATGAGTGGTTTTGTTGAGTCCTTCATTGTCCCACAAAAGTCACAACCAGTTAGTTATAGTAGCTGCGGCAATCGTAAACGGTTGGAACTTTTGATGGTGGCGGTGGCGGAGTTTTCCGCTGATTGCTCATTGAAAAAAAAACAGAACTTCTGGGGGTTTTTTTGTCTACCGCACACCATCAACAGCCAGACACCCTCTTCTCTCGCTCTTCCTCATGTCAAATTCACTTTAGATATAGGAGAGCTCTCGTGAAATATTCTGCAATCACTCTTTGGGGAAAACTGAGGTCTTCTCTGTGGATGTGGAAAAGTTTGGAATGCGTTCAAAGACGATGCAAGTTTGCGAAACAGGAAGAGAGAAAGAAACAGGGGCCCATTCCCTCTGGAAGATTTAGTCTAGGCACCGAATCAAACGGCTACTCGCTCCATTATCTCCAGTCAGTCATGGAGTGCACCTGCGCACCCACACACCCACCCACCCACACACACACACACACACACTATAGCATCACCAGTTTGAATAAAAACAAGTAAGTCAGCCAAGATCCCGGCCCAATTCACATTTGGAACTCAAATCTACAGATGACACAACATAAAAAAATGCTGGGCTTTTAGTGTTTTCTCAAATTTGTTCTCCACTACTTACGACGTTCCCTAAAGCTGACTTTATTTGTTCTATAGTGTGAGGAAACGCTTGATTTCCGCTTGAAATGTGGCGGAAAAGTGACATTGGCTGCAATGGAAGTGGCTTGAGAGCGGGAGTGTCAGTGCAGATTAGCACATAACTCGTCGTGTGGAAACCCAGGAGGGAGGATGGGAGATGGCACGATTGGCACAAGGCTATCAGACATGCTTCAAGGAGCTGCCCGGCACACCCACCCCTCACAGCAACTAGAGCTCCGTGGAGTCCATTTTGATCTGGGAACTCCTCTGGAACTAGCGGAGGAGCAGAGCCTGGGGCACCTGAGTAGGAGAACCTCAGCTGTGTTTAAAGGCTTTCACTATACACAAGGATTCATAGTTTACAACAGCTATTAACACACCAGTACACAAACCCTGTGTACAACATCCACAATTATACACACATCCACCGAGCACGTACAAGTGCCTTCACGATCTTCAGCAGCTGGTAGGAATCATTTTAGCCCTGCTGCAGGGAAAGGAGAAATCTGAGTCGGAGCCAGAGCCAGAGCTGCCGCACCCAAAATTTTTGACTGACAATATGCGATTGTTTCAGTTGTTTTATGTATGTATGTAGATCATCATGTAAAATAAATTACAATATTTTGCTTCAGTAAAAGTGAAGAGAAAACTCTTCCTTTTCTGGGAACGTTTCTCTACGTTACTATTACGAAGCGACTCCTCTGTTCACGCAGGAAGTTGACATTTTCTTTTTTGTGTTTTTTTTTTTTTTTTTTGTTGTGGTACAGCAATCTATTGAGGCCGGAGGAGACACGGTCACTCTCCCCTCTTAACTCCATTTACAGAACATAGAAACGATACCAGCTTTCAAATATAGACCAAAATATGGGTCCTTTAATCCAGAAGGGATTAGAAAGAGTCTCTGTATGGTGATGCAGACGGACTAACTTTCCATGACCTTCGTCCTTGTGATGCTCCTTCTCTCCTCCCAGCGTGCCCTCTGCCTTTTCTCACTATAGCATGAAATTACAATCAGTGCGCCTCCCCTGGGCTCCTCTGCTCACTGACGCAGCATTTAGCTTTATGCTGCACAGCCAATGCCATTAATTGGCGACATGCTCCACAAACACTGTGCAGGCTGCAGAAAAATTCATTAGTTTTCCCTGTTTTTAAATTTCCTCCCACGAAAAGCATGTGCCGCTTCACATTATATTCTACAATCTGGGTGAATTGGGAAATTTACATTTTAATTCACATAAACGCGCACTCCAATTACCCCTGCGTTAACTGTATGGGGATGATGGAAGATGACCTGCAGAGGGAAATTACCTTTGTACCGTTTCTAAAGCGATATTTACGTCTCATGGATAAATCTGTTAACATGACTTTTCTTCCTCTTCAAATGCCAGCATTTCACAAAATTAAAGCGACAGTAGAGTGAAGTGGTTTTTGTTCACGAGTGCTCAGTGTTGAAAGTCACGTTGTGAGCGCAGGACGAGTTGTTCCCTCATTGTGTCGTCAATTCAGCGATCCATACATGTCTCTCATCGTGTGTGTTATTCCATTTAGCTCACAATCATATATGGCAGTAAGCTTTATAGTAATAATGTTCCTGTTGCTTCCACAGTGCCTGGAGCCCTGCAAAGCCTCCTGGGATATCACACGGAAAAAACAGTGCAGAGAGTCGTGCGAGGTATGCAAGATATTTGTTCAATATGAATTCAGACCATCAGTTTAACATTAGAAGCTTTTCCTAAATTAGAGCCACAGGTAAAAACTGTCCCTTGACAGTGTGAAGCATGTCACCATGACAACTGCATTAATTTGACACCTCGGACCTCGACAGCGTTTTCTTTCTTTCTAGGGATAAAATGATTTCTAACATGATATCAGAGGCCTCATAATTACAAGAGAAATGTCATACATTTGTAAAACTGACTGTGACACAAATCCGACCCTCTCCCCTCTGCTCCCCGCCCCCCCTTCCCGCCTGCGCCTACCCCAGCGAGTGTTTCACAAGAAGAGCTGGGAGTGTGTGACGAGCTGTGAGTTCCTTCAGTCTATCATGGCGGTGAAGCAGGGTGATTGTCCTCCTCCAGACAGGGCCAGCGGCTTCGAGGCGGCCTGTGTGGAGAGCTGTGATGATGACCACGAATGTCACGCTCAGAAAAAATGCTGCTCCAATGGTTGTGGCCACACTTGCCAGTCCCCGAAAAACATCTACAAAGGTAAACCAGCTGGACATCGTCACCACTGTTAAGACACTGACAGACTGTGTTCTCATTTTAGCCAAACAGGAAGTCAGGAGTCAATTGTACACTTGCCATAAATCTAGGTGTCATCGCAAGTGTCATTGCTGGTGTAAGACCGAGGTCTTTGTCATTTTCACGCCCAGCGCCCATGTCGTGTACGTAGCAGTGTTGTGGTCGACACCACCTAAGCTGAGACCAAGTCGTGACTGAAACCGCAGTGTATCGAGACTGAGACAAGACAAAGACCAAGGCAGGGTGAGGCCTAGGTGAGACCGAGAGGTGACGCTCTATGTGGTTCAATTCATGTCGGGCCCAAAACATGCCTATGATTAATTAGGAGCCTAAATAGTATCCCTTTGCATCCTGTGCCTCATTGTGCGCTGAGATTAGGCACCATCTAAATAG
Organism: Brotula barbata; assembly: GCA_900303265.1. Classification (NCBI taxonomy): domain Eukaryota; kingdom Metazoa; phylum Chordata; class Actinopteri; order Ophidiiformes; family Ophidiidae; genus Brotula; species Brotula barbata. The sequence continues at coordinate 10,681 of OMNV01009704.1, read as the reverse complement.
CAGAATGTACTTGGACACGCCCCAAAGCGCCGGCCGCTGTAGTGTGCCAGACCGTGCACCATAGATCATCTAAATAGGGCCCATACAGACCATTGACTGAGGCTTGTTGAGCTCTGCTGGTTTGACCAACTACAGCATGTCTGGAGTCGCTACAACGATACAGTACACGATTCTGGCCATCCACCAGCACTTCTTCTGTAGCTATATATCTATGTGGCAAAGATCTTGCAGCACCTGTGGACTTGGCTCTTAGACCACCTGTGGCCGCTACCACTTGGAATCTTGGATCTCCTCTCTCCACTCCACATCACCTCTAAGTCACAGGGTATCTTGGCTTGATCATCATTGGTCATCATTACTTGTGTTCCACTCTCTCCTCTCTGTATCGGACTTGGATCTTGGCTCATCCCTGGTAACTGGTTACATCGCTGTTGGTCTCCAGCGTGGCTCTCCAGGATTGGAACCCTTGTCTCACAGTTGCTAACCTGACACTCCATTGCACTGATGAGTCTATGGCCGATGGTTCTAATATAAATGGCTCTAATATAACTGTTTAAATATACAAAACAGGTGTTCCTCTGAAACCAAGGAAGAATCTGGACTTTGAGGAGCTATCTCCCGGTCACATGGAGGTGCGCTGGTCCTCCCGCTTCAACATATCAGCTGAGCCTGTGGTCTTTGTACTGCAGAGGCGGTGGAACTTTGGCATCCAGCCCAGCGAGGACACCGCAACCTCCTGGCAGGTGGTGGCACAGGTCAGGATAAGTACTACTGGTACAAAATCTCTCCACTCGAATAAATGACTTCTTGCAGACAGAGCCAAAAGATGTGACCAAAGAAACCTCAAAAAGTTTAATGTCTTATTTTTACTCCCCGTTTTCTCCTCCAAATCCCCGGCAGACCACAGAGCAACACGTCAGGCTCTCGAATATTCGGCCAGGACGTTGGTACCAGTTCAGATTGGCAGCCGTCAACAGCCACGGGACCAGAGGCTTCACCACACCCAGCCGACATGTCCACTCCAGGAAAGGTTAGATAGGTTAGGTTGATTGACCAACACACCGTAGACAGTAGCACACAATTGTGAGTGTCATCATCACACATTATTGAATTGAGTCTGATCAAATTAAAAAAGAGTTTGAGGTAAGAAAGGACATTTGTTGATACAGTAGAATAAAAATGGGAATAACACTAATGTTAACATTTATTGCATTTATTCCAGATCAGAATCAGTTTTCAATTATTTTTGTTTTTGATTTTGTTTAGTTTGATTTTATTTTTATCACTCAGGTAAAATGTCCCTTTAGGCTAAATAAATGATCTCAGGATTGTCAGTCTCTGGGGAACGTGGCAATTTGATTGAAAATAAGCAAGGCACATAAACTTAGTGAGTTAATGATGCTTTATATTCGTACGGGGTTATTTTTGCATTATTCACATTTGTGGATTTAACAATCTATAGCCAGAGGCAGAGTGGCAAAACATTAAAACCATGTTTCTCAAAGCATCTTTGGTCAGGTAGAACCGTATGATACTAAGGTCACAAAATATCAAAGTACATGTTGTATCATGTAGACTGTAAACCAGTTCAGACGTATGAGGATGGTGTCTTACAGTTTGCCTCTATTTCTCCCTCAGACCCCCCGAGCCCACCGGCTCCGGTTGAGCTGAGAGTGGCCAATATGACTTTTGGCCCCGGCAGGGCCGTATCCGCAAGGCTCCAGTGGAGCGTGCCTGCCGATCTTGATGTTCCCATCCACCACTACAAGGTTTACTGGAGCTGGACCGCAGGACCGCCATCTGTTTCGTCCATGACCAAGAGGAGGAAGACAGTGAGAGTGGTAAGGATGGCCAGATGCTCGCTGTGAAAATGACCTGAGGAGCTACGTTCCTCTTACATCTTATTCCACCAAGTGTGTGTCATGTAAACGATGCAACGCTTGGCTAATTCCCTCCTGCTGCATCACTGATCTGTAACAGTGGGACAGTAACGAGTGAAAGGGAGAGCTGTCATTCATTTTTCTCAGGTTGTTCGGTATTCTGTCTAACATGCCAAATGAATGGAGTCATTGATCTTACCAACACAGCGAGGATATATGCGTGTGTGTGTGTGTGTATGCGTGTGTGTGTTAAAGTGTCTTATTCTACTGTGGAGTTCCTTCACTTTTAAGGAAAATGGCCATTTTCTATGCCAACACAGCTGTGATTGACACATGATTGACTTTTCCCCACAAAGTGATAGAATTATTAATGTGTGCTGCTGTTAGCTGTTAGCATTAGTGTTAGCTAGTGCTAGTACTTGCTGGTGTTGTTAGCATTAGCTGAACATCTATCTTTCTTGACTGAAGTGGTGAGTATTGTGGAGACAAATACCGAGGTTCCCAGATGTCCAGGTCTTCCAGGCAGAGTCCATTTTTAGTATCTGTCCCAGTTTATAATTGTGATTAGTTTACGTTGTGCATGGCACGATATGAAAAGGCGTTGTCATTCATTGTCAATTTGTAATCTATGCTACATAGCGGTTTCACAATAATGACAAAATTCATACATTAAAGGGGATATATTATGCAAAAACATTTTTTTTTGCCCTTCTGCATATATTGGTTCTTGTCTTTGTCTGTAGCGACACAGTGTGTGGAATTAGGACACCCCTGATTTATGCAAACAGGGTTTGTATGAATAAAAGTCAAGAAATGTCCTCCAGAGATTGGTTCAGGACAACATCACACCATTAACGTGTATTTTCAAATTAGCCTCCATTGTAGAAGTAAAAGCAATTTGCAATTTGAGACGAAAAGAGTATATTACCACTCTTGCAGCACATCTGACAATTACACAAACAAGAAATCAAACATCTCGTGCTGTCACTCAGAGTTAAATGACTTGTGTTACCAGAACAAATTGTGCCAAGATGAAATTTATCCTCCTGTCACTGATAGTGGATTTATTCGCTCTCATCAATAATTTCGTCTTCAATCAAAGGGAATCTTATCTAGTGAAGTGTGAACTTATGCTGGAAATCTATTTGCATGACAATGTCAGGTGGTTGAGTCTGTGAGGGCATAATGCAAAACTCACCCAAAAGCTTATTTCTCTGAGCATTTACTACATCAGAGGACACAGAAGTACAAATTGAGGTACTGATTTTACTCCTTGATCTAAGATTGCTGAAAAATTACATGCCCAACAATTTTCATCACGTTAAGGATGTTTGTTGACCCACGCTGCATAACATCTGCATAGATTGGGTTTCCTCCAGAGTATGTAGAACTATAGTACATGCAGCATCCAAAGAGGCCTTATATAGAATATATAGAACATATAGAATGCCCTTTATTGTCATTATACAGTGTGTAACGAGATTGGAGAAAAGAGCCGTGCGCCGCTGCACCCAAGCGCGCCGCCATCTTGTGTATAAATAAAGTTGTTGTCAGAATGGTGCTGTCCCTCTCTGGTAAGCCCATTCGAGCATACAGATACAAACACATCCATATAAACGTATACAAAGAAGCATAACACGTCCAAACATGCCACAAATAAAATACACCAATGCAAATATTCCCACATAGCTCGACTTTGTGCTTCTTTAATCCTTTTCCATGTTATGTATGTATGTATGTATGTATTCCTCTGTGTGTGTGTGTGTGTGTGTGTGTGTGTGTGTACAGACCCAGGTGGAGCTGGACAGCATGCGTGCTAACAGAAGCTACAGCGTTGAGGTCCAGGCCGTTTCTTACTGGGGCCACGATGAGCTGAAGGGACCCCGAGCTGTCGTGCACTTCGGCACACACAGCAGTACGTGAATCCTTTTCTTTCTTTTTCTGCTCACTTCTACGCCTGAGGTGTAGATGAAGGCTGGAATGTCTGAGGAGTGAAGTAAGTTGGGTGCTGGCATTGTTTGCCGACTGGACTCTGATATCGATCGCTCTGCCAGACCTTAAGTCTTCTGATATTCCTCGGGTGCTTGAATTCTCTTTGTGCTTCGTGCCATTGATGATGATGTCGCACTTTTGAGGTGATTTCAAAAGTACACACGTCCTCACATCTCCCGTTCAGACTGTGTGCGTGCGTTTCTCTTGGTTTTGTGCTAATGCCTATTTCTAACTCCAAATTAAATTTTTTTCCCTTTGTGTGAACGTGTTTTGATGTCGACGTAATATCACTAAAGAAAAGAATGTTCTGCAGGTCTCGTTTGATCCGTTTGATTTTCAGCATCTTGTAGCTGCACTGTAAAAGATGAAACCCCGTCAAGGGAAGCTCACATTTTTCAAAAGAGTAACAAATTCCCACACTTTCTGACAAGATGTCAAGGTGGTCCTTTCATAATGCCCTGATTTTATTAATAATAACAGAATGACACTTAGAAAATTCCATCAAATGCGTTTTAGGTGTTCGACACTTAAACATGGACTCTTAATAGACTTTGAAAGTAACTGTGTGTGCGGGTGTGTAAATTGCGTATTTTATTCTTTTTTCAGATGAGATTTTAATTAACATTTGTAACATAAAGAATGTTTCAACTTATAACACCTTCAGACTTCTGTCAACTTGTTTGTTTTGGTGAATTAATATTAGTAACGTGTGGAAAACAATCTGATTCGAGTCACTAATTAATGTTCTAACTACTTAAGAAGAACAAATGTTCAATTGTGATCGTCTCGTACAACATATTATACCGCTTCCCCGCGTGGATCGGAAGTAGTCCGACCTGGTACGTAAAGTCTCTCAGGGCCGCCGTAGGTGTGACAAACCTTGTTGAGTAATATAACGTTGGTTGAATCGCCCACTTAGCTTTAATTGAATTTGTTTTGTACAGGCCCCAGTGTCACAGCAGCGCCCCCCTCAGGTCATTTATTGGATGTCGGCACTCCATTATACCAGAATGGTGACCTTCGCGTTCAGGTGTACTGGCAGAGAAGTACAGGTAAGTCCTTTTCTTCCCCCTGCTCCTCCGCTATCTCATCCTGCCAAACCCTCTTCCTGCTACTCCTCATCTTCCTCATCCTTCATCTTTTTCTCCTCTTTATCCAATGATATGTAGTTAACCACAATAAAAGGGCCCTGAGCAAGACTCTAACCCCAAATTGCTCCGGACAAGCACGTGAGCCTTGCATGGTTACCTCGGCTGTCGGTGTGTGAATGTGTGTATGAATGGGCGAATGTGAGGCAAACATTGTAAAGCACTATGAGTGGCCTCCAAACAAGAAAAGCGCCACAGAAATGCAGTCCATTCAGCATTTACCATTTACAAAGGCTCATTGTTTAGAGATTTTATGTGGCCGCACCAGTACTTAAAATTACTAATTTAAAGTAGAGGTTGAATAGACGGAGCCATTAGTGGATAATTCAGAGGTCATCAACAAGAATATTCCTCCTTTTAATCTATTTGACTCCATTTATTACATTATATTTCCACTTTTTCAAACTAATTAGCTATGTACACATCCTTTACCCATTGATATCCAAAATGCTCTTTGGTTCTTTAATGCACAGTCTGACAGTTTGGGAATTATACACATTTTCTACAGTCACTGCAATACCAGTGCAGCTGCAGGCTGATGTTTTAGTAAATCCACAGTCTTTTTTGTGTAGATCCTTCGGTCGAACTATACCAGGTCCAGTGGGGACCGGAGTACTGTGCACACAACCAGAGTGGAGCCATGAAGAAGTTCACCACACAGGTAAACACATTACCTTGTACACATGTTCCCAGAATTCCTCTACTCCAACTCATCCACATCGCAGAAGGCTGCTTTAACCAACTTTCAAGCTAGGAGACAACAAAAACAAAACTTTTCGGTTGATACAATAAGTTCAAGACCAAAGCCACTTGACATTACTGTACGAAACCAAACTATGAAAAATCATACTGACCAAAGGTAGACACTGGACACAAAATCATGTTGGCTACAGCTCAGCTGATCAGATTGGTACTCCATCAGTGTGTCTCCATTGGTTACAGTAAACACTATAGTGTAATATTACCCCCACACCAGGAGGGACACAGTTTTTTTTCTATTTTCTTTGTGTATCTGTCCGAGAGAGAGAGAGAGAGAGAGTGCGTTTTAGCTCCTAAAAGGTCTTCACTCATGCACAGTAATAAAATCACAGTTAGTTATAATTCAGACTAAAACTTGTTTTTATTGATAAATGGAGTATTGATTTTGTTTGAAATAATGATGATTCAGATGCTGATGTAAGCGTTTTTGCCAGTTCTGTTTTGAATTGAAAACGCTTTGCCGCTCTGTGTTCTGCCATGAGCACAAATTTCTCCAGTATGTTCCAGATCAGGCCCGACTCAAACAAGACTCCAGGCTGGGTTGAGACCAGAATTACAAGCTGAAATTAAGCTTGGTCGTTCAGGGTTGATTGAGACGTTGTAATGACTTCCTGTCTTTGTGTGGTTGTAGGAAAGCTTTGCCAGCCTGGAGGGTCTGTTCTTCTCCTGCAAGTACAAAGTTCTCCTGCAGCCCATCGGCCGGACGAGTCGACCGCTGGCCCAGACTACCAGCTTCTTCACTCCGTCCTGTGCTTCCATCCATGCCAAAAGCACGAGCGGCATCAGCTGCCCCACCAAAACAGGTCACACACACACACACACACAGGGACAGGACAGTTACCAAACTTTCTTTCTGTCTTTCTTTTTTTTGTCATGAACTCGCTTTTTCTCTCTCTCCATCCTATCCTCATCTGACTCCTGCAGCAGTTGCCTATCCAGCAGCGACACCACAGAAGATCCTGGCCAAAGCAGCAAACCTGACAGCATCGTTCACCCTCCGGGGGACCAACGTGACGGCCGTGTTCAGCTGGGATTTGTCTCTGTCTCTGCCTCATCGTCAGCTGATTGGCTACCAGGTGACTTGGGCAGAGATAAACCCCATCAACCAGCACAATCACCGGGCTCACAGCCTCGTCTCCCAGTCCCACACCCTCCCACCGGTTAGTGCAACAGCTGAATGCTTAACACTCCATCTGTGTGCAAATCTCACGATAAGGGAGCGGGCTAAAGTCACCATTTCTTTTCACTCATAGTTGATATTTATATTACTGATGCACACTTTATACTAGAGAGTGTTATTTAATGTTCAATTCCATACGGTTAATTTGCTGATTTACTTTGCTGCTATAATTTAAATTAGTTTAAATAAGAGAAAATATGAAGTGAAGGAAATTAGAAGAAGCTGAAACTGAAATGAGTAGAACTCAGTGTGAAAGGGGAAAAGACTTTGTGGAAATAGCCTCCACAGCATTTTTCTGTGAGTTTTCTTTCATGTTGTCAGCCGGATCCTCTCTGACTTCATCTCTCTCAACCTTGTCTCTCGTCTTGTCTCGCTCCCAGGATGCTAACAAACTGCAAGTGTCCGGCCTGCAGGCGAGCAGTCTCTACAGACTGGACGTCCAAGCCCTCACAGCAGAGGGCAAAGGTTCAACCACCAGCCGAACCTTTAAGACACCCGAACACCAAAGCAACCCGAAGCACAGTAAGCGGTGACTCCACGCTGCTGCCAGGAACAGAGCAAGACTCTCTGTCATCACAGAAGAGATGAAGATTCCAAAAATGAATTATATATCAATCGCACAACGTTCGATCGTTCACATTCACTTTCATTATGTTAGTGCTCCGTAGTCAAACAATATTAGAATGAACAGAATCACACGGGGATGTCAGCATCAATATTGCTTTTATGATCATGCAAAAATCATAAAACAGGTTGCTCGAGTATGCATTAACAGGAAAATCTTGTCTTTTGTCATACTTTTACATCTCGCAGCACAAACCCATGCCATGTGAAATGTTAATGCTGCACCAGACACAAGTCTGAATGAAGTCATTGATCACTGATAACTGATAAAATCTGACTAACAAGTCTGTCGTCTCTCTCCTTGTTCAGGAAGCAGACTGAGGAAGCAACACCAGTGAATCCAGAGAGCCAATCACAGCACTTGAACGCAAACGCAGGATGATGAAGAAACCACTGATGCTTCGTATTAAACTGTGCTACACAGCAGGACATCGTTACAAACTCTCCTTAACCAACCCACAGTGAAGTGAACACTGTGACGCAATCCAGATATGGTAGCTTCTTGAATCAAATCTTTTAATGGAGTGAACTGATCATGTTCACCTCCTTTCAATGATTTGTTCCTACAGCTTGCTCTCACTTGTTCCCCTCTGTAGGGTCTTTGATTTAATTGATTCATTAAATTCAGGAATCAAAGGCTCATTGATTGAGCTTTCAGTCACTGTCTGAATCGCTGATCCAGATTGTTCCTTCGAAGCAAGGAGCCAATCTAGAAGTGGATCACGTACACAACATCAATTGCCTCCTAAAGAGAGGTGCCCAACGTGAGATTTTATTTTATTCTAATTTATATTATTATTTTTTCCTCATTGTGGCACAATCACTTTTTTTTGTTTTCTAAATATGTGTAACTTAAAACACATGAATAAATGGTTCGTATTTGAAAGTTTTATTCTCTTCAGCAATGGTGCTTGCATCGTATTGGTTAGAGATGAAAATGACATCACAAGCTCAGTTTTCACCATAGTGAGAAAACCGTGATGTGGTTTTTAAACGTGATCTTTGCTAAGCCTTCACCGTGGTAAGGAAAAAAATGATCCACAATAGCAGCATACGCTCAGAAACTGGATTCAGAACTAAACAATTCCATTCTAGTACGGAGATGGTGTTAGAATAGCAGAACCAACCTCACGTTTGAGGATACCGCTAGGATAGCCGCTCTTTTATTTGTGGAGATCAGGTCATTTCACTGATTCAAAGACCTGCTAATTGAAGGAAGAGCGTGAGGAGTGAAATAGTTTTTGTCTTAGAAACAGATGTTTCTTGTGAGGAAATTTTATTTTATTTTTGTTAATAAAGAAACTCACAAAATATATAGGGAGTCTGGCTGAATATTTAACAGGAACGTAGGCCACAGGTTAATCGGGTTGCCCCTCATTTTGGACAAATATCACTATACAGTCAACGAATCTGAAAGATTATTTTTCATCAATGGAATCAAAAGAATTGAATGACCAAAAGCATCATGAATGCCCTCATCGTGATTGTGCCATAGGCAGATGAAGAGAGAAATGAAGATTGTGATGATGTGATCTGACACAGTGTTTTATTTTGATACCCTATATGAAAAAAATGTAAATACGCTCAAAGAGTCAATTTTATTCCTGAGCAATTGAGCATGATGCACTAATATACTGTATATTTCATAGTATACACTCTGACTTTAGGCATACATTAGAAATACATTTCCATTGGTAGTCAGTACTCTGTGATGTTTCAGTGACAGTGTAATATTCAATGTAAAGAGAGAGTTTTAAGAGTGATTCTGTCAATCTGGCTTCTTTTTTTGATAGCATGTAGATCATTAATAAACCTTTAGTTCATGTCTGGATTTCATCTGTCACAGATAAACCAACAAAAAACTACAACATGCTTCAAAAATTTAACACGAACCTCTAAGACGCAGCGTTATTAACTGAAACTTCAATGTGTGCTACACTTCTCGCACCTCGGTCAGTGATGTCACAACAGGTGTGTTTCTTTCTCTGTGACATCACTGACCGGGTGTGACTTTGCTGATGATAAACTATTTCATCTGTCACTAACGATATATATTGTAAATGAAACCCCATGCAGCTTGTTACTGTGTATGTGTGTACCCCGTAAGTGCTGCATGTATGTATATATGCTGTGTTTGTGTGTATTTATTAGTTGTGTGTATTGTAAGCATGATCACATCTGTGTACTGAATGTACAGAGAGCACATAAAAAGATTTTTTAAGTAAAGATAAATACCATCTGTGTGTGTGTGTGCGTGCTGTGTTCTTGATCTGATGTTCGTGATGATGATGATTCTTTCTCTCTCGGTCATCGTCAGCCTCCTCTGACCTCTTACCTTTGTCTGTTGGGAGAGTTTAGCGTGATGGTGTAACCTGGCTGGATTCCTGATGGGAAGCTGAAGCCATGACAAAACAAAGATCTGCTCTCAGTCTGCCTCCATTATGCTCTGCAAACTCACACACGCACACACACAGCTCAGCAATCGTTGCATCATGCCTCATTTCCATGCACATCGCACCGCCTGATCTCCCCTCCTGTGTGTGTCTGTGCGTGTGTGTGTATGATACCGCTCAGGAAAGTATGAGGTGTTTCTGCACGGTCAGATGGGAACATGACATTGAAGTGTGTGTTGTTGTGTGTAGTCTAAGGGTGTGTTTGGTAGTGGCTACTGGTGTGATTGTGACGGCTGTAATTCAAGCAAGATCTGACCCACGCTAGCCTCTGGCCCAGTGGAACTGTGGGAATACGCAATAGATGACGCATGATGAGTAGGTGCAGACAGGATGCTCCAAAGATCACGCTGTCATCAGCCAATCAGGTGGATGATCTGTCACTGTGTTTGTGTGTGGGGTGGATGTTACCACAGTGGAATTAATACTTTTACACAAACAGCCTGTACAAAACGCTGTGTGAATGTAAAGTAGTTAGACTGAGTGTGAGCTCGGTGTGTCAGCTGCTGTGTGTGTCTATGATGGAGTATCATCATCACTTTACTGCTCCATGAAAAAGGATGAAGGCACCGCTGTGTGGAGTCCATTTGGATAAAGAACAGCTCAGCTCAGAGCGTAAAAACACATTTTTACCCTGATTTACGAGCG
>OMNV01009703.1:0-23867 GCA_900303265.1 Brotula barbata | reverse complement strand
GGAGATGACGTGGTTAAAGTATTTATGCTGTGCAACCAACAGTCTATCTATTAGTAATACAGAGGAGTGAAGAGAAACATATTTTTTGTCTTATATTCCATTTGTTGTCAGGATGGATTCATTCATTCAGCAAGAAGCCATACGGGGATAACATGAGGATCATGAGAGGGACAGGAAAGCTGGAGAGAAAGAGAACGAGAGCACGTGTGTCTGTGTGTGTGTGTTTATGTATGTTATCACGTGTATGTGACTGGTTATACTGTCATAAAGACCGCATATTCACGTTTACTCACTTTTTGATTTAGCAAAACTGCAGCAATTTCCCTGCATTAAAAGCCCAAATTAATTCAAATAAATCCAAACTCTGCAATGCTTGTGAGGGTTTGCAATTTTGCAAAAATAATGTCCAAATCTAGATCAGTAAATAAGAGCCATGTGTACCGTAGCTGGGGCCGTGTGCTGCGCTCACATCATAAAGTGATGTTATTTACCGCTCTCGGGAGTCTTCTCTTCAGTAACATTGAATGGTGATCCATTTTGGGATATATAACTTGGTTAAATCCAACGCCCGTTTTTAAACTTTGCATGAAGATAACTCAAATTCATTTACAGTTACAAAGGCTCAGTTAGCAACCTCTACTCTCGTCAAAACATGAAGTGGGTTTGGGCCACGTCATGAGAACCAGGCCACCAATTTGTTAGCCCAACTCCTCACAACAAAACCACATTTTCCTCAAACACCAATCGTCGCACTACCCTGCGTCAAATCAAAACCCAAATCAACCACCAATCCACCTGACACATCATAGCATCGCGCATTCAGGTGAAAATACAATGGAGACCACACGATGGACAAAGCAAACCACTCTCATCAACTTGCAAATTTAGCCAATTCCTATAATTTTTGCATTTTCTATCAATTTTACAGAAACCCCCCCCCAAAAAATCTCATAAAACTCTGCTAATTACAATTTGTTTGACAAAACCCACTGAAAAGTCAAGCATTTTTGATCGCAACAATTACAAAGAAAACTCCTCAAAATCATGGAGGGCCAGATTACCATTGAAGATTTTCCATTTAGTCTAGAAAAAAAACAAGAAAGTAAAGTACATACCATGTAATATAATGCTCATTGGTAAACAGATAAGTAGATAAAATGCATAATTGCAGACACAATCAGTCTCATGTTTGCATACATATTGTTGTGCTATTGTCTTGCATTCCTGTTACCTCTGAAAAAGTCATCACTCCACCACATTAATATGATGTCAGCATAGAGCAGTAATTATTATATGTTTTAAAAGCTACAGCAAACACATCACAAATGACTACATCTTCCATTCTCACCGTTATATTCAACCCTGAGCAGAAGTAGAATCAGTCAGCCCTGATAACGTAGCAGTCAGCGTTAAATTGCGTAATTAGGATGGAGTCATTTGCAAAGGTGCTGAGTCACACCTGTGGGTGTTCCGTAAACATCTACGGTATATGTTGAACCATTCAGAGAGGCAGGAAAACTAACCTTACCACAGTAGTTAGTCTGGCTAACATCATGTAAACAAGGAGAAGTGGATGCTACATTAGGCTAAATGACAGATAAATGTAAGGCCTGCAGCGCTGGATTCTATATTCCACGAAGCAGACAGCAAAACACAGGGAGAGATAATGACAATAAGTGTAACAATGAGCCGCACCAGGCAAAAAGGTAAGGATTAATAGATACAAAGTGAAATCCTGCTTGTTATGCATGTTTACCTCTGGTTAAATGCATATTAGATGACCGTGAGCAACTTTAGAATAAAAGCGAATAAAATTTCCGGTCCAGGCTGTGGTGCACAGAGGCATATGTTAATCACAACACGCTGGAACATACGTTAAGACTCTTACAGAATTTATACAACATGGATGCAACATTATTTTGCATGTAAGTCAGGAGAAGAATTTGCATGAGCTATGAATTACTTATAGTGGCACAACAAGTTTTTTAGTACTGTGTGTACCAATCAAGGTTAATTATTTCCATTGTTAATTTTTCATTGGCTCTACACATGACTGAGAAAATGCATTAGTCACTTAGCATCCGTTCAATTTTTAATGGCAAGCTGCTTGGGAGGAGGAAATACGGCCACCAAAGAGAAAACAACAACAAAACTGACGAAGACGCGACTGCGTGTTTACACGAGAGGTAGACATTTGTAGCCCTGCAGGAGAACAGAAAGATGAAAAAAATATGATAAGGTGACTTCAACAATTTCAATATGTTTCTCTAATTTAATTATTGGTATTTTTCTCAATAAGTCAAAAGTATATTTTGCCATGAAAATGGCTTTTTTCCTTTCTCCGGTGTTTCAGGAGCAGTTTATTCTAACTCTTTATATCATCTACTGCTCTGCAAAGGCCCTTATCAGTATTTACAAAATTCTCTCTATTGTAGTTAGAAAACTTGTTGAAATTTTAAGATTTATGATGACAGTGGAAACCTTATCTTATTAAGGAACTCCTCTAAATTGTGGTTTTCAGTTTTCATGGGATGCATCCTTGAAGCATGTTGCCTTTTTACTCCAAAGCAGCACACGGCCCTGTACTGTAAATGACATGGAACACCCCAACATAAAGTACATTCCTATTGGAATACTGTGGTACTGGAGTTCTAAATGTAGAAATATTTATTATGCTAAATATTCATGAGTTACAATAATAAACCTCAAATGACTAATAAGGCAAAGGATATGACATTTAGGATAATTTATGGCAATCCAACTAAGATTAACAGTATAGACAAAGGTTTCATTGTGTCAACTCTATCAGAGAGAGAACTATTGAAAATTATTTATTTTTATAAAAGATAAAAACAATTATATATAATTATGAAGATAAATATTTATTTTTTATTTTATCTTTTTTTATGTCACTGGTATGGTACATTACAGAGTACTGGTTTGGTTGGATCACTGCAGTTTCACAATATTTTCTGGCAAAATACAAGGACTTAGGGAATACAAGGTGAGGAAGGATGGCTGTTATGTCCTCCAAATTCATTCAAATATAAGCTGTTTCTTTCAGACATTTGTCCTATAAAATGGGACGCACCCTGTCTGCCACCTCTGTCCCTGCGGAGTCCTTTTCAAAATAGATATTAATTGCTTGATGTTACCGATGAACTTTGTACTTTTTTCACTCTAAGGACGATGGAGGTATTCTTTAGTAGAACACAGTAACTGTAAGTTAAATTTGTTAGAATTACTTTCATTTGTATTGTGTTGAAGTTAGCTCATAAACTGTCCTAACTGAAAATTGTGTTTTTTTCAGTTATGTACGTCCAAGACATGTTTACATCAACATGTAACACATGCTGCCAGCTCAGGCTTTTTGAGAGACGGCCATAAAGAGAGAGAAGCTACCTGGTCTCACACACATCTACTCAATGCATCAATGTATTTTTCACACTTTAAGGTTACGAAGGTGATAAGACCCCTTTGAATTATTATTATCATCGAGTTATCTAACATATGCCTCACCCCATTTAACATTGATCATTTCTGCATCAGGAGTACTAGGAGGTATGCGGGCCTTATATTGTTTCTATTTTACGAGGCCATTGTTAAACTAGCCTGAATTATTACAATGCTAATTGGGCATGACAGGTCCATGCATATTAAAGACATCCATTTTACTGCCAAACCAAGATGATGATCTGTCTGGAAAAATGCTTAATTAGCTATTAATCCTTAACTTCCTTGCAATTAGCATTCTTTATGTAGGTGGTCGAGATGGAGGCCTAGATATAACAGTTTGGTTCCAGAGGTACCAGAGGTTTTCAATCTGATCAATAATACAGGCCTTAATGAGGCACAACCTGCCCCCAGCTGAGCAGATTTCATCCAAAATTCATTAATTTCCTGTTTTATTAATCTGGAACCATGAGCTGAGATGTTCAAAGCTGCAGGACAGTCAGAGCCTGTGGTGCAGGAAAGAGGGCAAATAATTGAGAGAAAAAGAAGAAGAGTTATATATGCATGTTTGCCAACACTTCATCAGGAGCCCGTACCTTCCTGCCTTCAAAGTTACCTGGAAAGTCACTGACAGTGAACAACTTCAGCTCACTGAAATAGCAAACAGCTCAGCAAAATGACCGCTTTTACCTGCACTGGCACTGAAATGTACAGTTTACACAAGTTAAGGTTACTGACTGAGAGAGAGAGAGAGAGATAAAGTTTTGGTGCATAGTATATTTCCATTTTATTTATTGGGAATAGGTGTGGCACGGAGGTCACAGGCCATCATGTTTTTAAACTGACAGTATTTTTTTAAGCGACTTGTCAGTCTGGGACGACTGACGAAAGCTGCTATACTACTTTCACATCATGTGGAAGACAGACAGAAGAAGGAAAAATGAGGGGAAGGAATGGAGACTGTGGAATGATACGAGAAGCTGAGAGGGAAAAGGAAAGGAGCGATGGAAGCAGGAGGAGTGAAGACAGATTTGAAGGAAAGTGAAGGGGAAGGATGAGTGATAGACAAATGAAAATGTAATGCAGGCTACATTTTTATAAAATGGGCCCTTCCTGCTTACTATGCTTCCTTTTGGAGTGTTGACTACAATCAGAGCTTTGTATGGTTTTGCTGTGTGAATCCCGAGAAGGAATTGTTGAAAAATACCAAGTTTATGTAAGTGGTAACAGTACACATTTGACCTTAATACAAAAGCAATGTAGATATAAGAACTAATGTTATAGGCACAGGCACTATATCTATTTATTGGAAAAAAAACTACAAAATAACTAAAAACTGAAAGTCAAATTTTGTCTCAAGTCAAGATTTCTTTCCCACTCCACCAAATTAGAACAAGGCACAAAAGGACTTCAAACAGACACATCTGTTTCATTACTGTAACGTAAGTACATGTGTTAATATAAAGTAAAAATTTTCAGGTCAAAAAGTTGCAAAGTGCTGCTTCAAACATAATTGGGAAAGTTTTAAAACAAGACGCAAATACCTGAACAAAGCCAGTTATCAAAGGATTTAATGTAAATGTACTGTACCAAACATTTGGCCGAGAGACCACAATGCAGCAAGGGAAGGCAGATCAAACTTCCTCTAAACAACACAGACATTATTTACACAAACTGAACACAGGATTGGTCAGTTTGCCCATCTGGTAATGTTTGTGAAACAAAAAAAATGTTGCGTGGCCACGACATGGTAAGTTACAGAAATGAGATTAAGTCGTGGGAACAAGATAATAAATCTCTGTTTAAAACTGTAGTACCACGACAGCTGCATACAGGGAAATAATGTAGAGTGAAAGGAAGAAGGTGTGATTTAACAGTGACTCATTTAGCAGAAACAGATTGTCTATGCCCTACCAGAAAATTAGATTTTGAAATTTGACAAAAAAAAAGAACAAAACCTCATTGTATACGTAGCTCACATTGTGTAGTAAAGAGTAGAGGATGAGGCCTGTGTTGTCTCCACAGATCTTTTGCTGCACCCCGGACCTCCCATCGCTTCCTCGGCCTCTATTTGCATTCATTTTCATGATTGCTCCATGCCTGTCTCTTTCTCTCCTTGCCTTGCCCTCCTATTACCTGCCTGTCCACTCGGCTTTGCTTCAGTCTAGAGACAGAATTCACTATATTCGCCTCCTTTTCAAAACCACAGGCATGGTTGAGGGGAGCTGTAGTTGAAATCGTTCAAGTGTGCTCGTTCACTTTTTTTAGGGGCTTGTCATTTCACAATTCTACCTTTCCCAACGCAGCTGTCGGATAGAAGGGGATTAATAGGCATCACCTCAGTGCTCCTCAGACCCAATTTTTCCTTTGCCTTTGAAAATATTAATATAAATACATTTTCGTGGTGAATATATGTATTTTAAAACGTCTGCCTAGACCAATAGCGTATCGATGACATTTTTTTTCCTTAAATCACAGAATGAGAAACATTTTCGGTGGGATATGCAGGTGAGATCTGCAGATTATATTTAAGTTATCCTCTACAAAGTCTAAAGCAATCAACATGTGTCTGTTTTTGTGCCACTGATTGTCTTGATTCAATTTCAACCTGACGGTGATTTTTCGATTTTAACATTGCAGCTAACTACTTTATGCAGCAGTAGCTTGGCTACAGTTTAACTACTTTAAATCATGAGTATCTTGCAGTCCATTTCACACTGATTTTGCAATTGTAAATAAATTTAGTCGAGCATGTAGCAGTCCGTACCTTTATAATTTGTATAAGTAATCTCCACATGCATTCTCTTACGTGGCAAACATCTCTCATATTGATTATGTAAATAATCAGTACTTGGATCCGTTCACCTTGAATAACTGTTAAACAAACAAACAAACATGAGACATCATAATACTCGTGGACATTCAGATTCCTCTCCTTTCCTACTCTCTTCTCTCCCTCTTTTGCCCCCCTCCCTTTGCTGAATACCAGAGGTGACACAGCTCCACTGCTGTTAAATACAGAAAAGATTCATTCGTCCAGTGTTTATAGGCCTCATTTCATCTGCCAGCGTTTGTCCCTGCCCCCATCTTTTAAAGAAAATGTTTAAATTTTTAAAGGCCTACACGTCTCCACCAATTTAACTCCAGCTGATCATTCAACAAAAGCACACGTTGTGATTAAATATACATCACAACCAATGACAGAGAACTTTTTAATGGTGGGAAGAGGCAAGCGGAGGAAAATATGTCTCATTTTCATATATCAGAGCCCTGCGTGTAAATCTTGGGATCTTAGGAAACTTTTGAGTTTTTACCTATAGTAGCCAAGAGTGTGTTGGCATACAGCCGTCGGTTAGAATTTAGGGATGTTAAAATACTTATTCTGGCCTTTATTTAACAAAATCTGCCATCATCACAAAGCAACTGTGGTAAAATTGTGCAATGGTAAGCACAATCTCTCTTCTTTGCCTACACTAAGTCACTTGGAGTCTTCCTCAGTACAAGGGGCAGAGGTTTGATGCCAAGTCAATACCCCAACACCCCTGTGAAAGAGGCACCATTAGCTTTGGAACAAACTATTAGCTACAATGTAACTCCTTCATCTGAAGAAGGAAATGGATAGATAGATAGATAGATAGATAGATAGATAGATAGATAGATAGATAGATAGATAGATAGATAGATCGATCGATCGATCGATCCAGTAGCTGATAACAATAACACAGCACCAACAACAATAACAAAAATAATGTATTATAATATGATATAACATGATATAAGACAATAATATATAAAATATAACAATATGAAACCATTTACATTCCTTTGTAGCTTTGTTTGCCTGCTGACATTTAACAATACAATTGCCCTTATGTGGCTCATATCCTGGTATTATTTCACACATCTCACTGCTTATGAGCTTCTCCTTCCTGGTTTGTCATCACAAACAGCTACTCTGTCAATGGTTGGGGAGGGGTCAGAGTGCCACTCATGTGCATAGAAACAAACGGGTCACACAACAGAAAAGGACTGATCAGTCAAAAGTCTAAAGTTGCCCAAACCAATTAAGCAATTAAGAATTTATTGTATTTTACAGCATTCTGTTTTTGATTAGAAAGTGATAATCTATTGAAACAGTATTACAGAAGAAAGGGAATACTGTACTGCAAATGCTTGTGAGTATTTTTGGCTGCCTTGACACATCCCACAATTGCTCCAAAACAGGAATTAGGAATTATTTGTACATTTTTCCTCAGAAATGACTTCAACAGAAAATGAGCAGTCAAGATACCAGTCCAGATCTTAATTCAGCCTGCCAATTATTACGTCTGTTAACACTTTTGTATACTCCTGTCAGTTTCCTGTCAGTCCAAGCGACTAAGGCATAATTATATGTGTGCAATGTGTTTGATGATGTTGGTTCAGGACCACATTGCCTACCGCACCCTGTCCCCCCAAATGTCTTGCATCTAACCACCACTGTTACCGCCGGAATACCATCCACAGTATTATGTGATGTATTTATGTTTGCCATTTTATACTATGTGTATTCCCTCTCACACATGTACGTACACACATGTATACACACAGTATCTCAGTCTCTTCCCCTCTCTCTGTCTCTTCTTATCTCCGGCTTTCAAACAACAAGCGGAAAAGTCTGCTGGGCGCGCGCACATCACACACACGCACGTGCCTTCACCCAGCTTCCCCTGCTGCAGCAACTCTGCACCTCAAACAAGCGTCTGGTTGTTATCGCTCTTCGCCATGCTTACTGAGCAAAGTTTAAGCTGATTCGGTGACAACCCAAACCCGGCCACGCCGACATTTCCTTACAGCGAGGCCCCTAATCTGCCAGACTGGGGCAGAGACAGAGAGTGGTCCTCTCTCTAATTCAACAGAGAAGCCAGCCTTGAAACAGCACAATTAAAAAGATATTGTTGTGTTTACACTAGCTGGCCTGTGTAGCGACTGAATGGGGAACATAAACGGCTTAGCTGCAGCCAGTGTAAGTGGCCTGCGTGGGCCTTCTCCTGCTGTAGACGAGCAGAGCTACTGTATTCTGTCACACCACATTTGACAGGAATTTGAAATCTGCTGTATTGTGTGCTGCCCACAATAAACCTTGTGTTGTTTGAAAAGCCGGCATTAGACAGCAGAAAACTGGCATCAGACGAGGGAAATGATTTGATTTTGTCTAATCTGACTGGGGGTGGGGGGGTTATTGTAATCCCTTCCCTACTCGGTGCATGTTCCTGTATCTATCCGTGTCTGCTTGTGCAAGTTTTTGTATGTGCAGTTATTGCGATTGTGCACACAGTTGTTCGCATCCAAGACAGAGGTTTTTCAAAGCTTAATTCTATTTGGTCTTTTGTGTGAATTTGCTGATATTGCCCATACAGTTTAGGATCCAATAGATGTTTTTCGGCGTAGATAATAACAGGAGACTGATATGGAGCTGGAAATCCAGTTCACACACACACACGCTCTTGTCCTTGTGGACCCATTGCAGCTCCTTTGTAAAAGATTCTGGTTTTATGAGGAATGCAGATGTAAATCCTCCGACTCTGTGTGATGCTGCTTTGGCATCCTGCGGTCTTTATCTTTCATCACCTATCTTCTGGGAAGTGATGCGTGCCAAGGGCCAGAAAACACGAACAACAGACACATTAGACCTCTTGTATTCATTTTAACCGCAAACAATGGACCTGTGTCGGGGTAATTGTTTTCCCCCGGTGCCTCCCCGCTGAAAGCTTTGAAAATTGAGGAACAAAAAGTTTGTCGTTCACACGAGCTTGTTCACATGAGCCTCTTTCCTCGCCATTGTTGTTCCTCTTTGATAAGAGGCTTGAACAAAATCCTATTCCAATCTCACGTGATTTCATTCATTACAATCCAGGATCATGAAGTAGACATTTTTAAATTGCTATACCAAACTGTTTATGGATTTTTTTCCTCCCCAACAATAAACTCATTTTTGTCATTATTTGTTGTCCGATGAAAGCCACTTCAGAGTTACGCTGCATTCTAAATAATCAGGTGATGAGAGGGGGCTCTTATTCTGTCCTATGTGCCGCTGGGGGTGATTATCAGGGCGCACTCACCCAGGGAGAGGAGACAATCAGCAGAGTAGATTTGCTCATGCATGATGATAAACTAAGAAGCTCATTATTCTCCGTAGTGATAAAGCACGTGGACGATTTAGATACTACATGATCCTAGCTAATGCGCAGTTGGAACACACTGAACCAGCCGGTCGTCGTCGTGTTCTTGCTCCATTTGTTATCACAACGTTCAATTACAGAAAGTTGCATCAAACTTTTATGGACGGTTTTCTTTATTTACGTTTGATTTAGCGTTGCTGTAAATCTTAAGCCAAAACAGTTTTTGCTATTTGTGGCTTAATCAAACACTCTCAATGTGGTCTACACACCTGACACATCAGATTTAGCTCTATAAAAAATAATAAGGACAGTTAAAAGGTCTGTGTTTTTTATTTATAGATCAAAATATCAACATAGTATAAGTTATGTTCAGGTATCTTTCTGGAAAAGCTTGCTTTGAGAAAAACTCCCAAATATCTGGACAGTTGTGTAACTTATTTACCTGTCCACCACCTCTGTGTAGTCTTGTGTACAGTGTTGTCAACAAGATGTTAGCACTCAAAGGGGAAAATAACTGCAAATATAAACATGGTGAGGTACATCCTGAGCTGAAACAAACCTGGCTTTCTGACAGCTTGACAGTCACCTGAGGGTGAAACAGATGCCAAAATCACTGTCTGACCAGCCGCACATTGTCTTGTTTTGTCTCTCTCTCTCCCTCTCTCTCTCCCACACCCACACACACAGACACACACAGTCCACAGAGAGGCCAAGCAGGAAAAGAGGCCATCTCTGGCTGGGCAGCTGTACGGTCAAGCAGAAATATCTGGATGTTTCCCCTCCAGCAAGCTGCTAGTATCAGTGGTGACAGACAGACTGACAGTCAGAGTTTTGCTTACACACACACACACACTCACACGCACACACACACACACTCACACACGATCGATGGAGATGGATAGACAAGAGACAGACAGAGACACATACTTTCTGGGCATGGCATGCAGGCACAGAGAGACAGCTGCAGAGACATATTAACTTATGAAGCTTCATATTCCCTCCTGACGCACACACACGAGCACACACACACACACACACACACACACACACACACACCACACACAGCATCTATTAGAGGACAAAGTTGCCCCTATAAATCTAACAGCGACCGTGCATATCACCTTCCTACATATTTGGTGTTTTTGTTTATGTCTCTCACCTTTTCATTCAGATTCTTTGCAGAAATCTGCTTTGCTTTGTTATGATGGGTATAAAAACATTTATACATGAGAAACGGGAGAAATGTGAAACAATGCGTCTGCAATATTGTTTCCTTTTGAAGTATTTCAGTTACGCATCTATCTGAGCTAAAGAAATAAACACAAAAAGGAAGAAAAAAACCTGAGCCCCAAAACAGCAATTTCGCAGCAGTATTGCTGTAGTTCTCCAATCAAGCCATAGAGGTCACTGTTGCTTTAAATACCACTTACGACTGACAGTCACGTTGTAAACCTCCCTTCTTCCTTCTGAAGCTGTGATCACGCCGTTACTCACAGATAAAGGAAATAGTTTATGAATTGTTGGCCGCAGTGCATTCCCCTTTAATTAATCTCTCTATTATAATTAAGTTGGTGAGCAACATTACAACACAAGATTAAATGTGTAGTATGTTGTTGGTGCACAATAGTTTACAACGTTATTGCAAGTTGTTGCTGTTGAGTAAGGAGATAAAGGTGATAAAGGTTTTCCGCCTGTGGTTTGGATTCAGCTCACAAAAGAGAGAGTGTGTGAACAGTAGGATGGCATAAGCACTTAAGATTTAACCTCAAACTAACCCCAAACACCTTGCCAGGCACTTAAGACTCATTGATGTGGCTCACTTACCTGACGTTTTTCATCTTGTATTTTAGAGACTTTGCTGAAGTGCTACACCGAACCACAGGCACAAAGTGAAAGTCAGTACGATGGTGTTTAGGACAAAGATGAAGGGTTTAAGTAAATATAATTAGATACATCAGTATATACATGTTATACGTATAATTATATATACAGTATATATTAACACTTCAACACAAAGGTTTTCCAAGGTTTTTACCTGAATCCTCTTACAGTTCTTTTTATGCACATACTAATGTTCTTGAAACAGTGAGATGAAACTTTTTGCAATCCAAGGTTATATAAGTGCAAAACTGCATCCTTGTAAACCTGTGACAGCAGTGAGTACTTTGTATTCTTTAGCAAATGCAAAGGAAAATTGACAGGCCTAGATGTGTCAGTAAACTACCCAATCTTACAATCGCCCCAATGGGACACATTAATGAGATTTTCCAGTTGTTTCTTGTAAGAATACATTTGTCTCGATACATGTAGGATTAAATTCTGGAGTAATTTAATGAGTGGTCGAACCATTGTCCTTGAGTTTGATCTCAGGTAACCTTTGATGAGTAAGTAATGATAGAGAGGTATCGGCCGAGCTACAGCCAAAATAAAAATTCAAGTCATTTCACAGCTGAAAACAACCTAGAATTTATGCCGTAAGAGCAGCACCAGCTGTGGGCCATCAATTTTCCCCACAGCTCTGAGACTTCCGTGAAATCCCTGTCAGGATCCCCTCCTGGAAAATAATTTTTTGCTGTCAGTCACACGAAGAGCAAAAAAAAGGGATTTTTAGTAAAGTTGTAAATTTGTTTCTTTTTTGTAATTTATTTGAGTACACTCTTGATTTAGGATATGTATATCTTTAATTTTAAAAGTGAAGTCAACAGCTTTCTGGTGCAGGTCATAAATCAAATCTAGTGTTCCTCAACAACACACACACACACACACCCTCAACACACATTACACAAGCATACACCCACCATCAACCCAGTCAGTTCGTGTACAAACTGTCTGAAACCATCGTCAGACAGTGTGTGTGCGTGCATGCGTGTGTGTTTGGCTCCCGTAGCCTGGACGTGGTGTGTTAAAGTATAAAAAGAGTGCAAGTGTCCATGGGACATGCTAAGCAAGTTGAACACACCTTTATACAAGCTGACAACCATGCCCACATTTAACACATGAACTGCAAGTGCCAAATGTTCAGGCTCTGCTGGCTTGTTCTGGGGGTTTGCACATGCACACAGACACATACACTTGCACACACACACACATTCAGTGTCATCGATGGACCACGGTAGAGACTTTGTGGCTTGGCATTTGGCCCATAGCATTCTATCCCCCCTCTCGTCTCTCTCTCTCTCTCTCTCTCTCTCTCTGTCTCTGTCTCTCTCTTTTTCTCTTACACACACTCTCACACAAAAAGAGAGAGAAAGGTAGAGAGTGATAGATGGCAGAATGCCACACTGGCTTTCATCGTGAACTTGTTTAGTCGAAATAATGAGTCAGAGGATTATGAGAGACTGTAATTAGGTATTGCTGAATGAATGTTTGTGTCTGCGTGTGTGTGGGAGGCATACTCCTGGCTAATCTTATTAAAAGTCCTTAAGGTGAGTTGGCATGTCACTCAGGGTGTAATGCCTTACACCTAGCGGGGAAGTTTTAAGTCATTTTGGCATGTAATTATCAAAGGAGCACTTTGTGATAGATGGCAGAGTCAATGAAGGAGAGATCAAGAGAGCAAGAAAGAGAGAGAGAGGCAGACACGCAGTCTGAAACTCATCATAATTAGCGGGTTCCTCTGACTTTGATCGTACGGAGACGGTTTTCTCATGGATCCGTTTTAGACTTGATGTATTAGACGTACCTGAGACACATCAATGTACCTGTCAAACATGCCCTCCTAATTAGCTGTCACATCAAAAGTTACTAAATGCTAAAGTTAAATTGCTGGCATCAACCTGAGACAAGTAAAAGCACACATAAAGCTTTGTCCAAGGTATTTGGGCTTGGTAAACCCTTAATAATCCCTCAAAGTCAGCAAATTACGGCACTACATTGCAGATTGCTCCACTCTGGTTTCATTATTGTTAATTGTGTTCATAATTTGAACCTTCAGCCATTAATATATTTTGGCTTAAACCATGGCATTTCATATAGGTCAGAACTTTCAATCATCTCTAATTTAAGTGCTTTTAAGTATATACTTGATATATAACTTGAATGGTATACATGTCTACTTTGTAATGCTTACAAGACGGAAATTTGTACCGAATGAATGGCAAAATATGTTGCCAAAGCCTTATGAAGTGCTTACATGCAACAGAACAACATGAGGTTTAATTAGTAAGATAGAGGAAGAAGATATACAATAAAAATGACATATTGGTAAAAAAAAAGCATCATGTAGGGATATATAATATGATTATTCCCCTGTGATGGTCAGAGCTACTGAACTATTGCCATGCAGAGGAAAGTCCATGATGATTCAACTCAGAGCTGCTGGCCAAATCTGTTCTGTACATATACACGGCATTCCTGTTTAGAGGATGAGTAAATACTGAGCTTCGTTCAAACACAGACCAGTGCAGCCTTGTACGTATAATCTGCAACATTTTCACTGGAGCGAGGGACAGCAGCTATGGGAAATCTGTTAATAGTGGACAAAATATTAGCAGTTGAGTCTATTATTCTTAGCGTAGTCCTCTCCTTTAATTTCCTTCTTAAGCTATATCCACATAAACTCTATAGAAAGGAAACAGCCCTGTGATGAAAGGATTTCCTTGAATAAAAACAACAAATACATTTCTCTGAACGTTGGTTTTACAATGCAGCAGAAAAGTGAGGTCACACAAAAAAAAAAACACACACACACACACAATACATTACACACTCTGAGGGAGACATGCCAAGGGACAAACACTTTTTACTTCTTTCTTTATGCAAGTCATATTTATTTTAGCAGGGTTATTCTCCATAGGCTTCACGGTGGCAGGATAGCCGTGCACTCAGACACACACATGCACACACACACACACACACACGACAGGACTCAAGATCTCCACTGGTGCATGTAGTGATTCCTCCACTTTTTTTCTACCATCCAGGGAGGACATCAAACGCTACCAGCCAGACATAATTAGTATTGGAGAACACACAAAGAGTAGCTCCTAATGACTACAAACATCTATGTGGTTGACTTTAGTGTATGTAATTGAAAGGGGCTGAAAATCAATAGCATTCAATGAAAACTAATTGCGAAAGGTGAGGGTATGGAGCTGTAAGGCATCTATTAGGAAAGGCAAAAACCAAACCGCGATGAATATTCTTCAGTGGGTTAGAAAGGCCCTCCGAGCGCAAATTTGTGTGAAACTGTGCGTGAAAAATGGCTGAATAAAATACCCGTAATTCTTCTATTATTTAGTAACTTTCAGGCAATGTGGAGAGTTGGAGAACGGCAGGGAGAAAAAAGGAGGAGGAAGGCATTGCTTCTTCTGTAATAGATAGAGTAAGATGGACTTATTTGTTACAGGAGGATTTTAGCTTTTCACACACACTTTATTATTTGGAATTTAATGCCAGCAGATGGGAATGAATATTGTTCATTACTAGTCTTGTTCACCAGTTGCAATTCTTTCCAAATTATTAATCAAATTACAGTCATTCATTTTCATGAGAAAAATATGATTTTGACAAATAAGAGACATAAGAGTGTCATCAGTTTATGTGGAATATAAATGTACCGTTGTACCTGTAAATCCATTCAATTGTGAGGGAACGATATCGCATAGTATGAATAGCAAAAAAGCAGGTGGAGGAGAGGAAGTAAGTTAAAAAAAAGTAAAATTGTCCCTATCATTATTTATTAACCACTTATTTTCCATTTTCTACTTGATGAAATTTATTTTTTCTTTGTTTCTAAAGTATCTGAAAATGATAATAATGTGATTATAATCCAACATGGAATACAACCACAGAATGTCAACAGACTGAATACAGTTCTGACCTATAAACCTATAAATCCTGCAAAATATCCCAAATTTACTGAAGTGATTATTCCCATACCCACTGAATAAACAGGATATTGATGGAGACCAAATCAAACACTCGGGCCATCAGGGGGACAGATGCTGGCTGCAGACGTCTGCCAAGTTCATAGGCTGCGTGTTTACAGTGTGAATGGGTTCAACGCCTGGAGTTACAAAGGGCAAGCGCTGACAAGCAAATTAAAATACTTCTATTACAGAAAGAATGAGTGAATCGGTGTCGTATAACGAATTATGCTTCATTACACAAAATTCTTCTAAATCGACAGGATACATAATTCAGACGCCATATTGTCAGAATGTGGTTTTCCGTTGACCTGGCTGAACCGCACGTCAAACATCACCCCACCTATACACAGATGCATACATGCAGAGAGGGAGAGAGAGAGAGAGATTATAGAGGTCAGCGCAAAACAACCACAACCACGCCGCCACATATATACACACACGTGAACACACCGATGTCAGTTTGCTGTAGTCATTGGCAGTGATTTTACCATAATCTCTCTCTAATTATATACACAGCCAGGCTTACTGTTTCAATGCAGAGACCTGACAAAATACAACCTGCTAATCTTATTTGCACACAGCCGCAATAACCTGCTGGCTGAGGAGAGCAGGGCAGAGGAGAGGACTAGCCGAAAATGTTACTCTTATTAGCTTTTTTTCTGAGATTTATCCATCGTAAAGGTCTCAGAGCACACTACAAAACTGCCAAATAGCTGGAAATAATGTTTGAATGAACACATTTTGTGGTTCTCATCCAATGAAAAACATGTGGACTGTATACAGTATTTACATTTTTGGAGATCACAGTATTTTTTATTTAGCATCTTATACGTGAGATAATATCAAATATAATCACTTAATGTTGATTATGTAAATAATATAATTTCTCAAATTTGCAATTCACAGGATATGCACCCATTGCTTTTTTTATGTCAACATATGAAATTACCACCTGCACATGCACTCATGCTATCATACGGGACTAAACATTTCCTTTTTTCAAACTCACCGTTGGCTATTTTGCACCTTATCTTTATGTGACGCAGTTCCCTCTTTTTAGAAATAACACAGAACACGTAATTGATTTCTATCCAGTCCTCGTTATGAATGGTGTCAAAGGCGACATTTCCATTTCAGCTCAGGATGTAGTCTATATGGAGAACGGCTGAGTCTTTGTTTCCACTTGGATGCCCCATGATAGAATATATTCCTTCTCTAAAGGAGGTGCAATGCAGACAGGGTGTCTCACACACACGCTCTGCCTCTTACACACATACACGGGCCCTACACAGCTACACACTATGTAAATAATGCATGTGTCTTAAAGGTTTTCACCCCACCAATGCTGGCCCACTTTGATTAGAATGCTTTGCCCTCATCTTTTCATTTTATTCCTTTCTCATGCATCCTTCCACTCCATTTCTACCATCCACATTGTAGCCATCGTGCTGTAATGTACTATAAAATGCAGTTCTTCCATCCATTTTCTATAGTGCAGCATTCTATGCAAAGTGCTCCAGATGTTCCTCTGCCCGGCCACATTCTGTAGCTCTTCCTGGGGGATCCCAAGACATATATAATCCTTCCTGCACTTTCAGGGTGCAAGTTGGGGGAGCATCCATGAGGCACCCTGGTCAGATGCCTGAATGACCTCGGCTGACCTCACTGCAGAGGAGCAGTGCTTCTTCTCCAAGCTCCCTGATATCCAAACTTCCCACTGAAGATCATAGGTTAGTTGGAACAGTTGGTAAATTTAGGACTTTCCCTTCAGGCCTTACTTTCTTTTCACCACGACAGTTCAATACAGCGTAAGCATCACTGCAGGAGCCTATCGATCTCGTGATCTGACCCTTATTCCTGAGAAAGACCCCAAGATACTCTTTCAATCCATCCCTCTGTAATTGGAAGACTCGCCAGTCCCCGTTTTTACAAATAGGGACCACCAACCCAGTCTGCCGATACCTGGGCTGTACCACGCATACCTTTAACATATCCAGAACCTCCAATATCTCACAGAGATCCTCGCCCACCCCAGTGCCTTGCCCCTGAGGAGGTTTAATTGGTGTAATTCCTCTGCTAGACGTTTTCAGACCGCCGTCAACTAACTCGCCAACTGATCCAACCTAGCTTTTTTAAATGCAATTTTTAAATTGCAGGTCCAATTCTGTCCACATTTCCACGTCGCTCTGAGTTATACTGAAATCTTGCTTTGTGTAATGTGAAAGGGTGGCTTTCTGAGCTAACAGAGAATTATCACCTTTCAGACTCCTCTAGCTTAGCTCTTGGTCGTCCAGCAGCAAATCAAGAGTTTCATCTCAATAGATAACCTGTAAACACACAAAGTTAATAAAACTTCTGAAGAGATTCCGGCTCCAAGTACATGGAGGTATATTTGGGTGGAGAAAACACAACTTTAGGGAAACAGTAATAAATGATAGTCAATTATATCTGAAAAATGCAACCCGTGACATATTTCCCTGAGCTTTACTGCTTCATTTCTGTTGCAGAGACTCCACAAATGCTATCATTCCATCGCTGGACCCTCACCTCCAACAGTTATTGTCCATTGTGTTCAAGTAAACACAAGTTCACGTAAATAATGTCGAAGTTTACTTTCTTGCCACTGTCTTTTAGCCTCTCACTTTAGTGGCAGCCTTCCATGACCCTTAACCAGGCCTTCTACCACTTCCTGCCCTGTTCCTCCCAACGTGAGCCGAGGAGCACAGGTCTGATCTTGTCTACTCCTACTTCTTAACCTTAGCTCCCTGTCTTTCTCTCTTTCAACCGCCCCCCACCTGCTCTTTCGTTTCATCCACTCACCATAAGTGGAAGTCCTGGCCGAGTCTAGTCTCCTCCAAACACATCTAATTACCCCAATGCCAAGCGTTTCCCATCCATCACATTATCTTTCAGAGGCGAGGTATTAGCGCTCGCCGTCCCATCAGCCAATTACCTGCTGCCTTCTGCTTGAGTCACCTGCATTGCAAATGTGACCTTTACTTAGAGGGCTGATTGCATGTTTCCTAATGTGTGTGTGTGTGTGTGTGTGTGTGTGTGTGTGAGTCAGTGAGAGAGAGAGAGAGAAAGAGAGAGAGAGAGAATGAGAGTGAGCACAGGTTTTTGAGGTGTGTATGAGAGCAAGAGACCGTCTGATATCTGCAAGGGAGAATGAAACTGTTAAAGTGCGTATGTGTGTGTGTATGCATGTCTAAGGGGATCCACTGTATATGCACTTTATGCAGTGTGTGTATATGTATAAAAGTTGTCCGGAGACATTATCTGTGCTGAAGGTGTGATTCTCTCTGTTAGTGAGGTGAGTTTACAGTATGATGTGTTTGTGTGAGCGTACAGTACTATGCAAAGTGTATATGAGATTAGAGAAAACGCAGCGTGCACATGTGAGTGTGTGTGTGTGTGAGTGTGTGTGTGTGTGTGACTGGACAGGGGCAATGAGCAAACCCTCTCAGACACCCTCCTGACCCCCTCGTCCTCCCTCATGTGACGGCCTGTCGTGAATGTTAATGTTCTGTGATGGGTGTGGAACAAATAAGTGTTTCTGACACAGTACAGGCTCCCATTACAGGGGCAGGCCAAATGGGCTCGCTAGTGCCTTAATGAGCAGGCAGGTCAGTCAGGCGCAGCCACTGTACCAGTCCCACATGCTGCTTATGCAGGGACCAGACTCAACGCTCTCAAATAGACCGAGGTGAAACTGTCATGTGTAAACCTCCACACTTCAGATTTCCCCCCTTTGAACTGTGGGCAGACTTAGAACGTTCAAAAATCAATATGCATTTATGAAACTTCCCCGTGAAATGATCTCGGAAAGCTTTCTTACTTTGCGATAGATTGATTTTAGAGAAAAATTCTCAAAGTACAGTAAGTATTTCAAAGAGAACAAGGCAAGCTTAGTTCTGAGGACAGACTCAAGGAAATGAAAATCACATTCATCACAGAGGAGTTTGGAGACTGTTTGATGTCTTAAGGTGTGTTTAAAGAACAATTCTATGAGTATTGAGATGTCAGTTTCATTACTGTTACTCCTCTGCCTCTCATTCCAATGTACACTAAATAAATAGTATTTATATGAAAGTAAAATCAGAAAAATACATAGAAATATGAAAAAAGGCCCAATATACTTTCCTTTAAATATTCAGATTGAATCATATATGTAATATTGTAATCAACTACATGGCAAACTTGATCTTTTCGTAAAATCTGTTGTATGAGAGGAGCTTCCACAGCCCATATTATTACTTACCACTACACAGTTAACAATGCAGGACATGAAACTAACTATTTGTTGTAGACCTGAGGACATATAATCAGAGACCATTTTCTCTGTCTCATCAAAAAATAACCTTTGCAGACATTTTCGCCAGATTAAATGATTTGTTTGGTCTACAGTCCATTTTTTTTAAGACTGTGTGTGCATATTTCGTGTCAGCGGACTCATTCTCAGTGGCAAAGAAAAAAAACTATACATACCATACATTTATACACTGATATCTATGCATTTTGCTGTCACCTGTCAGATTTGGTACCACACAAGAAATTGAAAATGTGTGTGTGTGAGGTTATTGGGGTGAAAAGGAAACCAGTGCCCTCGTGCATCTTAAAGTCCCATTTAGCTCGATAGCCCATGGACGTAAACTCAGTCCCAACCAGTCCAGTGCAGTTACAAGTCTACGAACAAAGAAGCTTTCTCACGCTTTTCCCTCTGGATTGTCAAGAAGAACACCTACAGCTTGTAGATGGAGTTGAACAGTTATTTCTAAAAAGGTCGAAGCACATCGCTTGGCTGACTCATCAAAATTTAGAAGGAAAATGAATTCCTCCTCTTCCACCTGAGGATAGGAGAGGCTGAATAAAAAATCCTGAGTGGAAGTCGAGAGATGAGGAGGCAGGAAGCCAAACATTAGGCTTGATTGAGACGCATGGCAGATGGAGAATCACCTAGTGCGTCAGTGCACATCCTCACAGTTGGCCGGGCTGTCTCTCAAAACTCTCCAAATAGTCGGAAGTCGACCTGTTGGAGTTACTGAGTCGTCACACTACATGTTGTAGCCCAGGAGCGATGGGCCCACTAAGGTGTCTGTTTTCTTCTCTCCACGGGACTTGTTAGAGGCAATTCTGTATTTTGGAACCTCTCTGCCTTTGCACACGTTGCTGGATAACATTTTGAGATGTGCAGGATACTTCGGTATCCTCTTAAAAACCAATCCTGGGATTGTAGTTGGATTTCAGTTATGACATCATCAGCATTCTCATCTCCAAGTCCAAATTGTGAAACATATGCTGACCCTCTTAACGGGGAACTACTGTGAGTTGTGTGATACAGACATGGAGCAATGGATGGAAGAAGTTATGATCAATAATTAATAAGGGGCTTAAAATATCTCAAAATATGGTTACATTACAAGCTTGCTGTTCTGAATAAGGATGTATAAAGTTGGAAAATATAGATAGAAACTGGAATAAGAGCTCCACGTCAAGACATAAATCTCAAATTAAATAGAAAAAAACTTTGACAAATTCAAAATTCTGTAGAAAAAACAGTTTCTTTAAGCAGAAAAACATTCCGCACTTTCCACGGTTAAACATCAATCGGACGTTTAAGAAAGCTTTTGTGTGGAGAGTAACGTGAAGGCCTCATTTGTATGTTTTGTTGGCTCTCCTGAACACAATGGAAAATGGAAACAAAGGTCAGTGTTAAGTCTCCCCTGGCTTTTGTTCTTTAAAACAACAATATCGTATTGATCGCCACTGAATGATAAACACAAATGTGTTGGTAAAACACAGACTCTTTTGACCTTTAGCAATTACTTCTCCATGACTTTAACAATACTTGCACTACAGGCGAAAAAAAGCCCAACTTATTTCTTTTCCTTTTGTTGACTTAAGTCATCTTTTTGTATCAACAATGGACACACTGTTAATTTTCATTAAATTTTACAGATGCTGGTTTTGTAATAGGAAAGACATAAATGACGACATGATTATCCGATCTCGCTATACTGAGTAACTTTTGACTCAGCATTACTAGTAAAACCATACGCAAACGTCATAATTTCCAATACAGAGGTAACAAAGCATATACACACTATTGTGACTATATACAAGTAAAAACGTTTCTCCCTCTCTTTCCTGTATTGAACTATAAATAAAGACGATCCTCAGTATGTCAGACACCAAACAGTTTAAGAGCCTGTTTGTGGAATCTCATTTATCTGCTGGTTGGCTTAACTCCGTTCAAGTTGTTTGGCAGAGGTGAAGTGTTTAGTGATGACCCATGACTAGACCCTCTTGTCTTGTGCTTGGACCTCACAAGGGTATGAGATAAGTCATGCTTCTTAAGGATTGCTGTAATCCTGCTTGGTTGTTTTAGCAACTAAGGGGATGGAGAATATCACCTAAATTTTAGGATTAAAGCAAATGACCTTCCAGCAGCTATAGATGTCATCTATGCATAATACTGGAAGTAATTCAAAAAAATAAAAATTAATTAATTAACTAATACAAATTCATACAGCAGTTTTATAAACTTGCTATTCCCAAGGAGACAACAGAACCTAATAAACTAGAAATAAAAATTGTTTACATCTCAATTTCAAAAAGCTGTAGGTGGACAGATGGAGCGTGTAAAGGTAAGGCTGGGGTCGCCTCTTGACCATGTGTGTGACAACGGGGGACCACTAAAATCAGCATTCACTGGCCCTACAATTATTTTGGTATGGCGGTCTAGTCAGTCAGTCAGACTTGGCAGAGACAGCTGAAGTGATGAAAACTGTCTGCCGCGTATCGTGATGCCTTCCAGGCCAAAACCTCTTGACCCGTATGGAGGTGATGGCAGCGAGGGGCTGATAGAGGCCAACCACCAGGGCCTAAAGGCACATCCTGGACACATCCTGATGGCAGCAGCACAGCTCTGCTCACACTTGCAAACACAAGCGCACGGTCAGGTACACACACACACACACACACACACACACACGTAAAACTCTCACACGTTACATATCTTTACCCAGTGGAAGAAGACCAAGAGGTGGCACTTGAGCTCTTAAAGCAGTGGAAGCCGTGTGTGTGGACAGTCAGGTGAACACCAGTGACAAAAACACAACACACCAAAGGTCCATAGACGTTCAATGTTCAAAATGAAGAAAGAGGATACAAATCACAGTGAGTTTAGATGGTTTGATGGCTTCTTTTAACGTGCATATGCTTTCATAAGTAGATACTGACGCCACTACTTCTTTTTGTAATTCTCACTTTAGGGCACCTTTTTCTTAAAAGACACTTTTTTTTATCTTGAAAAGGATTTTCGCCCTTTTATTTGAATCAGAAAACCCAATGTTCTCCTCTTGATCTGCTTTACGTGTATCAATCAATACGTTCATTTGCTATAATCAACTGTTCAGTGTTCACTTCAACTGACATTTAAATGTAAAATAATCTACCAAAGGAAATCTGTTGTGCGATTACACACCTACAGGCTGGTTATTACAGCTGTAATACACACTCTAATAGTGTTGTTCATCTTAATTGGAATACAAGTACGTTCCATTGATTCGTCAGAGGCATTTCAAGCCCGAACAGCATCTTTCTTTCTTTCTTTCTTCCTGCCTTTGTGTGTGTTCATGCTTCTTACTTCCACATTACAGCTATCATTGCTTTAATAACGTTACTCAACTGGCTGGATTAAATATTCAATTATTCCTGACGCCTGTGTGTGGCAGACATTGTAGGTGTTTCTCTCTCTCTCACTCTCTCTCTGTGTGTGAGAAAGAGTTCAAGTGTGCGTATGTTGATGTGTAATGATGTGTAAATATATTTAT
The DNA here is from genome assembly GCA_900303265.1 of Brotula barbata. NCBI lineage: Eukaryota > Metazoa > Chordata > Actinopteri > Ophidiiformes > Ophidiidae > Brotula > Brotula barbata. Next base: position 548 of record OMNV01009703.1, on the reverse strand, counting down.
GGCTCAGGGTCACAGAGGTATTAACCTGACCGACACTCTCAGGGGAGGCTGTGTGCTGCTGATTCTTCGATGTTTCAGCCAGCCTTAGTGGAAGAAGGAGGAGAGGAAGGGACGATCAACTTGGTTGTTAGAAATCAATGGAACTGGATTATTTTTTTATTAATATTATTTTTAATGTGAAATAAAGCTTTGTATGAAACCGCTGTGTGTTAAGATGCTCTGCTTTCATTAAGTGGCAAAGGTATTGGGTTAAATGTTCCATCAGTCAGGCATATGCCACCGGCCTGCGTCTTATTCAAGTTTTAAACCTCTAATTGGTTACGTTTAAATGGCGTTTAAGACTGCCCTTTCTTCTCCCTTTTCTCATTTCCCATTTAATGTGTTGTGTCAAAGTCTATTACCTCACTTGGACATTTCTGTCCCTTAAGTTGGAAAAAAAAAAAAAGAAAAAAAAACGACAAGGGAGGAGGGTTGAGAGAGACAGAGAGAGGGAGAGAGAGAGAGAGAGAGAGAGTGCGAGAGAGAGAGAGAGAGAGAGAGGCAATAAG